>APFE031532179.1:0-14693 GCA_000404065.3 Pinus taeda
TATATATATATACATATTGAGTCTTATCTAGTCTGCTATGCTTTGAGTTTGGGTTTGTTTGTGTCTAGGTCGAGTTTGAGTTGGTCGATCATGTTATATATGTGTGGGTATGGGGTGTGGGTATGGGCAGTGGAGTTGTTTAACATTTTTTTGGGGCTCATTAATTATCTCCCATAAATGGTATGAACATATATTTGGGCTCATCAATTATCTCTCTAAGAATGGTATTGGTGTAACCCAGCCCAAAAGGCCTAGACTTTACACTTTACACGCGGAAGGAAAATGTATACGTAGCAAATAAAAATCTTAACTGTGTTTGTTCGTGGGATTTTTATGTGAGTTGGTAGCTGGAGAGTTAATGCTTGCAGTAAATATCTATACTCCGTCTCGAGAACGCTCCCGCTTGCCCTTCGCGCCTTAACCCTTGTTCATTATGGTATGTTCTGGATTGTTCATTCGTTATTTCCGCTCTGAGGTTATCTGTTCTGGTCGAGGATTTCTGGGTTTCTTCTCTAGAATGCTATATACTCTGCTCTGTTGGTATGTGCAACTCTTTGTGCGGGCAAACTCGGCCCCTCCTCTATTCAACCTGCTTGCAATTTGAATGGAAATGGCGTTTGGTTTTGATGGCTATTCAGCTCGGTTCCGTGGTTTGACCTCGGTGAGTATTTATGTTCTTTCCTTCCTTACATGAGCGGATTTCTTAAGGTATTTGTTAAGCACTTGTTGCTGGTTGTTATATCTTGCTGTCTGTGTGTATCTCGTGGTTCTTGGTCGAGGTTTTGTAGCCGTTTCTGGAAATCACTGTGGTTTTGCTGTGTTTTCTTGGAACCTTGTTGTCTCTGGTTCGAATCTAGTTGGGTATTATATGCTTGCTGTTGTTTGGGTCTCTCACAGTGCGGCACTGTATTTGCCTTTGAGCACAGGACTTTTCGGGTGCGCGTCCTTTGTTTGGAATAGATAAATACTCCTGTCCCTGTTTCAATCTTGCTCGGCTTCTCTTTCTGGAACTAACCGACTTTGTTCCTCTGGTCTACAGTCACCCAAATTCTTCAGGATGTCACACGGTTGTATTCGGCTTCACTCTCCCAGGAAATTTCACTATATTTCTAATTCTCCAAAGGCGTTCACACTTTTTCTTGGAATTCCCCTCGCTACTTTCGTTGTAATGTAGATGGGTTGATGTTTGCAGGTCGCTGTTGGCAACCTGGGCGGCGTATCCTCCAGTATTTGGCTTGTACAGTCGCTTATTTTCTTGGGTAGGCCTCAATCCCAAACGTCTGGTTGTAGTTTTGCTTAATGTTAAGGTTCTATGATCTTGCTCAGGTCCTTCGATCGCTGTATGAATTTAACTTGGTTGTATTTCTTTCGTTTGCTTCTCTATTAAGTTTTACAAGAGATGGGAGTCGTTTTCGGTCGGTTTTGTCAAACCCTAGTTCAAGGTTTTCTGGTTTATAAAGTTGTTCCAACTATATGTCGTACTTTACTCTATGTATGGTAGCGGACTTTATTTTTTCAATGGAGTCGTTCTGGCTTTAACAATAGTCATTGTATTTGTGGTCCTTCGACTTTATAAAATGAAATTTATGAAAGGAAAAGAAAATATACAACGTCCTTGCCTCTTTACATTTGTATTTTGCCTCTGTTTTGTGATTGCTCTTTATGACTTCGAACACTGGAAATGGTTGACTCTTGTACGCAATTTCTCCACCCTTGATTTCTGGGTGTTATATGCCGAGATTCCTATTCAACTGTGTGCAAAAACAATGTTAAATAAATGTATGGTTGTCTGTCATTTGGGACTGTAGATTACTGAGACTTCATCTGGTTGTTTAATATTTGACTGTGATTCATATTTGAATGCTTGCAACAAAAATTTGATAAATATTATTTGTATTGTAGTTTATCAGGCCGTAAAGAAAAAAATTTCATTTAGGCAAATATTAATAAAGATGATACAGATGGACAAATAACTTTCTTTTTTGAATGCTTCTGACTATCTCTATTTCTCTTCTCCTATCATTCAACTGAACCCTCTCTTGTTACATTTGATTTGTTTATATTTCTCTATTTTTAGTTGATCTTTACAGTTTATCCAACTGATATAAAATATGGTTACATAAATACTATTTTTGTTAATAATTATAATCACTTGGCACTTCAAGGCTTGGAGGAACAGTTGGTTCTTATTTCCCTAATTTAACGGACCATTCCTTAACTAATAATTGAGCTACAGTAATTCTAACTGAAGTAAAAAGAGATGTCTAAATTCATTGACTCTGTAAAACAAACTAAAATAAAAATTATTACAGTAAAAATTTAAACAATCCAATTGATCAATAGCCTTTGAACCTGGTTGGAATTTTGCCCAATTACGGTGAGCTGGATGCTCCTGCATCAGGCTCTCGGGGTGAAAAGAGATCATGACTCCGGTTCATGAGCTCCTTGACCGACGTTCCTGTTTGTCCAATCTGCCTGGCGTCAAGCCATGAGCTGTCCTCAATCAGACGGTTCTTCCACTTGACCAGGTACTGAAAATAATTTTTCCGTCGAGTACGTCTAACTACCTAAGTTTCGAGGATGCCTCCGATCTCAGGGGGTTGGACATAAGGCATCTGTATTTTCCAAGTTTCTCTGTCTTCCTGGGTGTTCCGCGTGGATTGTCCGGGTGCATATTTCTTTTCCTCCATCAGATTGCCTGTATACAGAAACAGATCTGCCACATTGAAGATAGGTGAAATGCCTATTCCGGGCGGTAGTTGTATTTCGTAGGCATTTGCCGAAAATTTTCGCAAGATCTTACAAGGTCCTACCTTTTTGTACTTTATTTTATTGTACGTACCCTTAGGGAAACGTTCCTCACGCAAGTGTAGCAAGACTTCATCCCCCACCTCAAAATGAACTTCTCTTCTCTTTAGATCTGCATGTTGTTTATATTTTGAGCTGCTGTCCTGTAATTTTGCTTTCACCTGTTCGTGTAAATCCCTCATTGCATTAGAAAAATCTTCTCCACCCGCACTCCGTCGTTCCTGTAAACCAAGATCTCGAAGTTCATGCACTCCACGAGGGTGCATGCCATATAGGATCTGAAAGGGACTGAGACCCGTGCTACGATTTAGCGAATTGTTGTAAGCAAACTCTCCTTGTGCTAGCACTCGGTCCCACATAGGTGAATTCTCCCCAACTAAGTTTCGTAACAGGTTTCCCAAACTTCTGTTCACAACCTCTGTCTTCCCGTCGGTTTGCGGGTGATAAGCAGAACTGTAGCTTAATTGGGTGTTCATTTTTTTCCATAAGGTACGTCAAAAATGTCCTGTGAACTTCACGTCCGTGTCTGATAGGATGGTTGTTGGTAACCCGTGTAACCTGACAATCTCATTCAAAAACAAGTGGGCACGTGAGTGGCGTCACTATTTTTCCGACAAGGTATGAAATGTTCCATTTTTTAGAAACAATCCACCACTACCATCACTGAATCATAACCTTTCTGCGTTTTTGGCAGTCCCAAAACAAAATCTAGACTAACCGAATCCCAAGGTCTACCTGGAACAGGTAATGGTGTATATAATCCTGTGTTCTAGCTGTGTGCCTTCGCTAATTGACACACCTTACACTTCATCACAAAACGTTGTACCTCTCATCGCATTTTTGGCCAAAAATAGAAATGACTAAGTTGCTCCAAGGTTTTATCTATACCAAAGTGTCCAGCCAAACCCCGTTGTGTTTTTTGCGAATAATGTTCTCCCTCATGGAACAGTTGGGGATACACAATTGTCCTCCCTTAAATAGCAATTTTTCCTGTATATTGTAATCTAACCAAGGACTATTACCCCTTATCAAAGGGTTCTGGCACTCCTCATAGGCTTCTCTGAAATATGTATCTGTTTTGTAAAGATCTCGTAAATGTTCAAAACCCAAAACCTGTACATCACTCTCCTCCAAAAGTAGAGCTTTTCTACTTAATGCGTCGACCACCTTGTTTGCTTGTCCACGAATATGTTTCAGCACAAAATTAAAACTCTATAAGTACTCCACCCATTTGCCATGTTTATGATTGAGTTTGTGCTGCTGCATTACATATTGCAATGCAGAATTGTCTGAAAACAGCACGAAATCATTCCCTAACAAATAATGCCTCCAATGTCTTAAAGTTCGTACCACTCCGAAAAATTCTTTGTCATATGAGGAGTACTTCTGCCTACTCTCATTCATCTTTTCGCTGAAAAATGCTACAAGCCTGTCCTCCTGACTGAGTACAGCCCCGATTGATGTTCCGCTAGCATCACAACGTAACTGAAATAATTTCTGAAAATCTGGTAGCCTGAGAATCGGTCTTTCCGTAATCTTCCTTTTCAATAGTTGAAAACTTTATCTGCTACTTTTGTCCATCGAAAAGGTTGGCTGGCCTTTTTCATGGCCTCTAACATAGGAGCACAAATTCCGCTAAAATTCTTAATAAACTTTCTCTAGAAACTTGCCAATCCATGGAAACTACGTACCTCAAATAAATTTTTCGGTGACGGCCAATTTACTATTGCTGTTATATTTTCCGGATCCATTTTTAATTCGTTTTCTACTATCAAAAATCCCAAATAAATTAATTCTCTTTGCAGAAACGTACATTTCTTTAAATTTATTAATAATTTGTTGTGTTGTAGTTTTTCCAACACTTTGCGCACATGCCAGAAGTGTTCTTCTTTCGTCTTGCTGAAAATAAGGATGTCATCTAAATAAACTATTACAAATTCCCCAATACACTCCTTCAACATCTCATTCATGAGCCTCATGAATGTGTTGGGTGCATTGCTCAACTCGAATGGCATAACCAGCCACTCATATAATCCCTCATTTGTTTTAAAAGTTGTTTTCCATTCGTCTCCTTCTCGTATCCGAATCTGGTGATATCCGCTTTTTAAGTCTATTTTTGAGAAGTAAGCTGCCCACTTAAACAGTCCATCATATCATCCATACGCGGTAACGAAAATCTATACCGGATGGTGATTTTATTGATGGCCCTAGAATCGGTGCACATCCACCACTCTCCTCCCTTCTTGGGGGCGAGGACTGTTGGCACAACACATGGGCTCAAACTTTCTCTGATTAAATCTTTATCCAATAGTTCTTGCACCTGTTTCCTGATTTCCTCATTATCCTTGGGGCTCATTCGATCGGCAACTTTATTTGGTAAGTTGGCTCTGGGTATAAAGTTAATATGGTGGTTGATACTCTGCTTGGGGGTAACTTGTCTGCCAAGTCGTCCACTACAGTATCTGTAAATTCTTCCAACATTCGTTGTATTTCCACGGGTAAATCTGTTATCTATGTATGTAAGAGTATTGTCCTTGTCTTTTTTACTACAGCATAACTTATTTCACTATTCTCAACCTGTTTTAGAAACTGTTTTCCGCTCATTAGCAATGCTTTGGTTTTTTTTGCTTCAGCTGTTTCCTTCTTTTCTCTGATAGGCACAAGGGTATGCCTGACCCCATATTTCTCGAACTTATAACAGTTCATCACTCCATCGTGTCTCACCTTCCTATCATATTGCCAAGGCCTGCCCAATAATATGTGACATACGTCCATCGGCATGATGTCACAAATAATTTTATCCTTATATCGACCTATTTGAAATTCAACCTCACTTTGCTCGTCCACCAGTAACCGGTGCCCCTTTTGTAACCATGAAACTCTATACTGATTGGGGTGTTTTAAGCGCTTCAGCCCCAACTTTTCCACCATTTCCGTGGATACCAAATTTTTCGTACTTCCACTGTCAATTATCATCTTACAACACTTACCCTCTGATTTGAAAATTTTCCTAAACAGAGCTTTCCGCTGCATCTGTTCGACACTCTCATCAACTGGTTTCAGTAATACCTTATGCAACAATAAGCTTCTCCTGTTTTTGTGGCATTCTCTGCATCTTGAGGGGGTGCTGTTGTTTCCTCTGGTTGCGCCACATGCGTGCCTCGCTGTCCAGCTGAATCTGTTTCTGGGCACTTAAGCAAACGGTGCCCCCACTTGTGGCATCTATAGCATTGATAACCAGTTCCCCTTCCACGGCCATTTCCTCTGCCGCGTTGAAACGATCTGCCACCTCTCGTTCCATCTCCTTTTTCTGTTGTTCCCGAAGTCCTCGAACTACTGGCTTCCTTGCTGTTGTTGGCAGTCCGGCCCCTGCCATAGGACTCGCCTCTCCCTCTGGTAGACCCTCGTCCTCTTCGGGCATTCTGTCTTTGGTTAATTTTCACCTCTGCTTTAATTGCGCTCTGGTATGCCTCCTCAGTATTATTTGGAGACAAAATACTTATTTCATCCAAAATATCCATCCTCACTCCATTAACATATCTGGCTGTCCTTTCTGTCGTATCCTCTGTATATCCAGCTCACAAATTCACTCGGTAAAATTTCGCTGTATACTCTTTCACAGTCAGTCCCCTCTGTCTCAGGTTTTGTACCTGTCTATGTAACGCGATTTGATAATCCCTTGGCAAAAATCCGCCCTTCAATTTAGCGACCATCCTTGTCCAAGTTTTAATCGGTGTTTTGTTCAACCTCTTCCTCTCATTCTGGACACTATCCCACCACAGAGCTGCATGTCCTTTCAGCTTTGTTGCTACAAATTTGACTCTACGGTCTTCACTAACTTCCTCGCATTCAAAATACTTGTCCATCTCACTAATCCAATCTAACACAACATCAATAGACAAACTACCATCGTATGTCGGGAGTTCTGGTTTTGGTCTGCTGTTCGACAATAAGATAGACTTCAGTAATTTCACTTCTGCTAATTCACCTTCAGGTCCATCTACTGCCACTTCTACTTCTTCTTCACTCACATTGCCCATTTTTGGATCTCTTCTCCTACCCGCCTCTACTGCTTCCAAACGAGCAGTAAGAACTCTGAGTTCTTCTCGTAATGCCTCATCTGCCATTCTACGAGCACCTCGGCCTCGTTCTCGTCTACCTACATCCATTTTTTTCAAATCTCTTTAACTCAATGCTCTGATACTACTCTGTGTAACCCAACCCAAAATGCCTACACTTTACACTTTACACGCGTAAGGAAAATGTATACGTGGCAAATAAAAATCTTAACTGTGTTTGTCCGCGGGATTTTTATGTGAGTTGGCAGCTAGAGAGTTAATGCCTGCAGTAAATATCTGTACTCCGTCTCGAGACTGCTCCCACTTGCCCTTCGCGCCTTAACCCTTGTTCATTATGGCATGTTCAGGATTGTTCATTCGTTATTTCCGCTCTGAGGTTATCTGTTCTGGTCGAGGGTTTTCGAGTTTCTTCTGTAGAATGCTATATACTCTGCTCTGTTGGTATGTGCAACTCTTTGTACGAGCAAAACTTGGCCCCTCCTCTATTGAACCTGCTTGCAATGTTAATGGAAATGGCGTTTGGTTTTGATGGCTATTCGGCTCGGTTCCGTGGTTTGACCTCGGTGAGTATTTATGTTATTTCCTTCCTTACATGCGCAGATTTCTTAAGGTATTTGTTAAGCACTTGTTGCTGGTTGTTATCTTGCTGTCTGTGTGTATCTCGTAGTTCTTGGTCGAGGTTTTGTAGCCGTTTCTGGAAATCACTGTGGTTTTGCTGTGTTTTCTTGGAACCTTGTTGTCTCTGGTTCGAATCTAGTTGGGTATTATCTGCTTGTTGTTGGTTGGGTCTCTCACAGTGCGGCACTGTATTTGCCTTCGAGCACAGGACTTTTCGGGCGTGCGTCCTTCGTTTGGAATAGGTAAATACTCCTGTCCCTGTTTCAATCTTTCTCGGCTTCTCTTTCTGGAACTAACCCACTTTGTTCCTCTGGTCTACAGTCACCCAAATTTTTCAGGATGTCACACGGTTGTATTCGGCTTCGCTCTCCTAGGTAATTTCACTGTATTTCTAATTCTCCAAAGGCGTTCACACTTTTTCTTGGAATTCCCCTCGCTGCTTTCGTTGTAATGTAGATGGGTTGATGTTTACAGGTCGCTGTTGGAAACCTGGGCGGCGTATCCTCCAGTATTTAGCTTCTACAGTCGCTTATTTTCATGGGTAGGCCTCAATCCTAAACGTCTGGTTGTAGTTTTGCTTAATGTTAAGGTTCTGTGATCTTGCTCAGGTCCTTCGGTCGCTGTATGAATTTAACTTGGTTGTATTTCTTTCGCTTTCTCTTGTATTATGTTTTACAAGAGATGGGAATCGTTGTCGGTCGGTTTTGTCAAACCCTAGTTCATGGTTTTCTGGTTTATAAAGTTTTTCCGACTATATGTCGTACTTTACTCTATGTATGGTAGCAGACTTTATTTTTTCAATGGAGTCGTTCTGGATTTAACAACAGTCACTGTATTTGTGGTCCTTCAACTTTATAAAATGAAATTTATGAAAGGAAAATAAAATATACAGCGTCGTTACCTCTTTGCATTTTTATTCCGCCTCTGTTCGGTGATTGCTCTTTATGACTTCGAATGCTGGAAACGGTTGACTCTTGTACGCAATTTCTTCACCTTTGATTTGTTGGTGTTATATGTCGAGATTCCTATTCAACTGTGTGCGAAAAAAATGTTAAATAAATGTATGGCTGTCTGTCATTTGTGACTGTAGATTACTGAGACTTCATGCGGTTGTTTAATATTTCACTGTGATTCATATTTGAATGCTTGCAACAGCAATTTGATAAATATTATTTGTATGGTAGTTTATCAGGCCGTAAAGAAAAAAATTTCATTTAGGAAAATATTAATAAAGATGATACAGATGGAAAAATAACTTTCTTTTTTGAATGCTTCTGACTGTCTCTATTTCTCTTCTCTTATCATTCAACTGAACCCTCTCCTCTTACATTCAGTTGATCTTTACAGTTAATCCAACTGATATAGAATATGGTTACAGAAATACTATTTTTGTTAATAATTATAATCACTTGGCACTTCAAGACTTGGAGGAACAGTTGGTTCTTATTTCCCTAATTTAACAGACCATTCCTTAACTAATAACTGAGCTACAGTAATTCTAACTGAAGTAAAAAGAGATGTCTAAATTCACTGACTCTGTAAAACAAACTAAAAGAAAAATTTTTACAACAAAAATTTAAACAATCCAATCGATCAATAGGCTTTGAACCTGGTTGGAATTTTGCCCAATTATGGTGAGCTGGATGCTCCTGCATCAGGTATGAATGTAAATTGCCTTGTAACTTGTTTGGTGGTATTCGAATGAATTAAAGGATGACGTTGCGGGGAAATGAACGAAAAAATGAAAGAGGTGGTTGACATTGTTGTTGTTCAAAGTCAAAACCTACCTCGCTGAAGAGGTATGTAGAGATGACTTTTCTTTAGCCATTTTTATATTGAATTTAAGGCTCTGCTTCCTCAATAATTTCTATCAAATTTAACTTTTCATTCATTTCCCCAATTTATCCCTTGCGAATTCAAGCATGACTGGGACTGGGTTTTTAAATGACTTCTCATAGCTTTGTATTTGGTTTTCCTCATAACCTCTTTTTTTTTTATTAGTTTAACCCATGGTTGTTGTGTATTGTGTTCTTTGTTTGCTGGGTTTTTGTTTTTTCTCTACTCATTTGTTGTGTATTGAGCCATTTTTATATTGAATTTAAGGCTCTGCTACCTCAATAATTTCTATCAAATTTAATTTTTCCTTCATTGCCCCAATTTATCCCTTGCGAATTCAAGCACGACTGGGACTGGGTTTTTAAATGACTTCTCATAGCTTTGTATTTGGTTTTCCTCTATAACCTCTTTTTTTTTTATTAGTTTAACCCATGGTTGTTGTGTATTGTGTTCCTTGTTTGCTGGGTTTTTGTTTTTTCTCTACTCACTTGTTGTGTATTGAGCCATTTGCATTGGTCATGGATTTAAGAATATGTTTCCTCGTCAATAATTTTACCCTTGTGCATCGGCCATGGATTTAAGCCTCTGTTTCCTCTTCAATAATTTTACCCTTGTGCATCAGGCATGTATTTAAGCCTCTGTTTCCTCCTCAATAATGCCTATGTTTCCTCCTCAATAATTTCTATTGTCGTTGTGCATCAGCCGTGGATTTAACCCTCTATTTCCTCCTCGGTAATTTTTGTTTCCCTTGTACTGTGTGCACGAGCCATGGATTTAAGCCTCTATTTCCACCTTAGTAATTTCTATTTCCCTTGTGCTATGTTCATCAGCCATGGATCATGGATTTAAGCCTCCATTTCCTCCTCAATATTTTCTATTACCCTTTTTCCGTCGTGTGCATCTGCCATGGATTTAAGGTAGAGCCTCTGTGACTTACTATTTCTTATCAGTGATTTATTTTAGCTTTTAAATTAATAATAATCTATTTTGCGTCAACTGGGAATTCTCTGTTATATATAACACTCTTTCGCTTCAATCCTCCGCAATCAGTTTCGCATCAATTGGGAATTCTCTGTTATATATAGCCCTCTTTCGCGTCAATTGGAAATTCTCTGTTATATATAACCCTAGCCCTCTTTCGCTTCAATCCTCCGCAATCAGTTACATTACATTACAGCCTTTGCCTTCTTCGGGATTCAACTCAACAACTCCGCATTTACCATTCCTACTGCGGTCTTTGGTATTAGTTAGTCCACGTAGATTTGAAATGGCGGTCCTCTACCATTCGTACACGTTTTTCCGAGAGATAGTTAAAGCTAGATAAAATGAAATTTATCTCTGTTACTTTTACTTTCACACACTGGGTGGAGAAGCCTATGGTGGGTTTTAAAAATAAAATTAATTGTATCATCAAAATAACTCTCATCTTATCTCATATTTTATTTATTTACTATGTATTTTTTGTTTTGTCGATTAATTTTCTTTAAACTCATACCCATGCAATTACATTTTTTTAAGGTAGATTTTACTTTGCAACTTTTATATTTAAAACATGTCATTTCACACTTCAATTATCATCCATTTATATCATAACACTTATCACAACTGCATTTAAACCAAAATGCACTGACTTTTTAACTTCTTTTGAAAGTTCTCCACAAAAACAATGTTACACAATGCATTGAAAAACGTCAAATATCTCTGTAATTAACAAACCATTTGTTTTTTATTTGCTATTCATTAGTTTTTTAAGCTTTTTTTCTTCTATTGCGTTATTTAACATTTTATATATTTATATAATTAAATAAGTGATATATAATATATAATTTTGTTGGTTGAATTCTGAATGGTATGATATATATTTACTTATTCAAAATTGTATATATATGTTTGTGCTTTTGAAAATGTTTTATGTATTTATGCTTATATTTTGAATTGAAATTGTACCATTTTTGTTTGTTTATTTGAAATTGTGTAAGTGTGTATTTAGTTGAATTGTGCATTTGCTTGTTTAAAAGATAAAACATCATGAAAAGTACACATTGTTTACATTGAGGATTGTCATGAATAATATGTCATAGAGACTCACAAATTCCAAAATTTGAATAAGATACAACTTTATTCTCCATTGATTATCCCCATATGCTAGTTTTAATCAACAACGTTTCATGTTTTCTTCCTTTCTACTCACTTAATTTTTTTATATATTTTCCTCGTTTTTAACTAGAACCATTTTTATTTCTTCTATAAGGGTTCTATCAAGTAGGGGAAATTTTAAGGATGGTTTTTTTTTTTTTATAAACCTTGGTTATTCTTACTCCTCCCTATTATGCATAATATAACATGTTTGGTTATGTTTTCTTAAAAGTATTGATATTCCTAATGATTGTTAAGCTAAAATATTTTTATAGTATAAATTTTGGGCAAACCATCTTTAGATAAAATAAAAATTAACAAATTGTATTCTTTTGAAAAATCACAGAAAATTAAGCCACTCTAAATGGCCCCAAATTTTTTTTATACTACTTGGTATCTAATAATTGAATATCTTAGTTAGCTTCCTCCCAGTTATGAAGAAGATATATATTTTCTCCCTTCAGGAATTTATCAAGATTCGTGTTTTTCAAACAATCTTTGTCCTACTAGGAGCTATTATACTATCCTTCACTACTCTCTCTATTTTCTCTATTCGTACATGTGACCCTTGTACATCAAGGGTGATTAAATTCCTTTTCAGTGAGAACTCCGAGATATTCTTGTGTTATACTTGACTACATCAACCATTAAATATGTTTGTGCTTTTGAAAATGTTTTATGTATTTATGCTTATATTTTGAATTGAAATTGTACCATTTTTGTTTGTTTATTTGAAATTGTGTAAGTGTGTATTTTGTTGAATTGTGCATTTCCTTGTTTAAAAGATAAAACATCATGAAAAGTACACATTGTTTTCATTGAGGATTGTCATGAATAATATGTCATAGAGACTCACAAATTGCAAAATTTGAATGAGATACAACTTTATTCTCCATTGATTATCCCCATATGCTAGTTTTAATCAACAATGTTTCATGTTTTCTTCCTTTCTACTCAATTTTTTTATATATTTTCCTCGTTTTTAACTAGAACCATTTTTATTTCTTCTATAAGGGTTCTATCAAGTAGGGGAAATTTTAAGGATGGTTTTTTTTTTAATTTTATAAACCTTGGTTATTCTTACTCCTCCCTAAAATGCATAATATAACATTTTTGGTTATGTTTTCTTAAAAGTATTGATATTCCTAATGATTTTTAAGCTAAAATATTTTTATAGTTTAAATTTTGGGCAAACCATCTTTAGATAAAATAAAAATTAACAAATTGTATTCTTTTGAAAAATCACAGAAAATTAAGCCACTCTAAATGTTAGCCCCAATTTTTTTTTATACTACTTGGTATCTAATAATTGAATATCTTAGTTAGCTTCCTCCCAGTTATGAAGAAGATATATATTTTCTCCCTTCAGGAGTTTATCAAGATTCTTGTTTTTCAAACAATCTTTATCCTACTAAGAGCTATTATACTATCCTTCACTACTCTCTCTATTTTCTCTGTTCGTACATGTGACCCTTGTACATCAAGGGTGATTAAATTCCTTTTCAGTGAGAGCTCCGAGATACTCTTGTGTTATACTTGACTACATCAACCATTAAATATGATAACTCATACTCTACCAAACATACATGGGATTCACCATTTTACTTTTTTTATGGGGCCATATTGATGGACAATTATTTCCAATTTCACCTTTATTATATTTTTCCTCCTATTATTGTTAGGATAAATAGTGCTTACCTAAAATATTTGATTGCTTTATGGTCCTTAATGATATGTTTATTCCCTCTTATCGTAGAATTCATAAGGTAAATCCTTCATCTTTATTCCAATTTGGAGATTCTCGGAGGAAGCTGGATGTGCAGAAAGCACTAGCACTTCTATCTATATCCCATCATTTCTTCTAAAATGTCCTCTTCTTCCTCCAATAACTCATCATCTTCATCATCCCAACACATGAGATCTTAGCAAACAATCTTCTTCAAAGATCCGCAAGTCTTTCTTTTGCAAATTTAATCCTCACTCCAAACCATTCAAAGTTTTTTCCTAGCAATCTCCTATTGGAGCTACATTTTTCTAGCAATATCAACAGTTATAAATCCAATTTAGTGGAGTTATTACTCTCTCAGATAATTCCATGTGGTCATTTTCTAGTTAGAGGTTCCTTCTATGACGTCCAAATTTTGAATTTAAACTTTGTTAAAAGGTTTACACTAAAATGTTATTTACCTACTCACCACATGCATTCCAACCACACAATATCCTTTATGCATGAATTCCATTTTTGGATCAACACTTGATAATCACATAAGTCTGAATTGTATACAGGAGTTATTGCTACTTTCTTCCCAAGCCATAGCTAACAAACTTTAATACAATTGTTTAATTACTCTTATTACCTATACAAATGTTTCCTCTTTTTTGAAGTTATAGTCATTAAGAACCCTTTAAATCCTAATTAGAAGTCTTTAAATACATGTACCACCTCTCTCTTGCCAACTTATTCAAACTAGACTTCCAGTCATAAAACACTTATATATAGAAATAAGGAAGTAACAAAGAGTGTAAAAATTATTGTGTAAGGAAGATAAACTAAAGCATTGAAGAATCTTTTACCAATTTGAAATACAATTACAAGCATGGATGTTTCTTAGTGATTTCTATATTTCAAATAAATACATCAAAAATAGAACTAAGATATTTTAGTTGTAGGATGCTAATTGGCCATAATTTTAATGTGGCTTACAAAAAGAAAAAATTTAGTATACTAGGTATTTATTCCACACATCATATTCTCTTATATCTAGGTTTCACAACATAATCCCACAACTTCCCCATGGTAATTAAAATTATTTTACAATAAATAATTTCATAAAATTAAATTTTTATCATTAAATTTATAAAATGAGTAAATAAAACCTTATAAAATTTTATTATTCTTTTAGATATGAGCGAATAAATATATAAAAAATATATTTTAAAATGTAATTATGATATTTATATGCTTTTTTATAAAATGTCATATTTTGTAAGAGAATGTTATTTGTTTTTTCGATCTGTAAAAGTTTACTCTTTCCTTTTTGAATTATAGCACTAATTTTTAATTTACAATATGATGGTAGTAATACTAAATAATGACCAAACACATTGTTGGTTGTTCATAAGTTATGTACATTTCATTTTGGAATCTATTTTTATTCTATATATGAAGAAAAAGATTGGGACAACCCATAGAATGGAATCAACCTTCTAAATTTG
>APFE031532192.1:0-41012 GCA_000404065.3 Pinus taeda
CAAAGTTACGACCCCGGGAAATTGATGTACCAATTTACCCAAAATGGGGCCCACAATTTGGCATTTCATCTTCTAGGGGTAGGTTTTGGAATGTGAAAGGTTTTCCATTGTTTCTCAACAATAAATACGCCTTCGAGCCTCATTGTAACACAGTTTGGAACAGTTCAGAGGCATGTAGCCGCCACATCTCTTCTCAGAGATAAGCTACCATCGCCCTAGCTGGTTTATTGCCATTTCTGGTTGTAAGCATATTTCAGTATTTTCCATTAATGAAATGAAGTAGTATTTCCACTGCATCTTTGTGTATATGGTTATCTCTGTATTTTGTTGTGTTCCTTTTTAAATCCGGATCAAGGTAGTTTGCAACTGAATGAATCAGTTCCCTAGTTTTTAGAGGCAAGCTGTTCCACCGCCTAATTTTTAGTTCTTAGTTTAGAATTTGTTGGAACAGCTCCTAAACTCATGAGCTCAACCCCTAGAGGCTAGGATGAGTTATTTTTTGCCTATATCTTGTGATTTTTCAGTCATTAGCAAAGGTTGGACTTTTGAGAAAGCTTGGAGCTTCATTGTATACTCATTTCAGCAGTTTGGCTAAGGAATAGACCAAGGTTTGTAGCACTTTATGGGATTCATGTGGCATCTTACTTTTTTATTGTGTTTCCTTCTGTAATTGTAAGTTTACATGTGTTTTATGTATGCCATTATCTCTCTTGCTTCTTCTTAACTAAACAAACAAGGATAAAGGTAGAATCCATTGAAATTACAATGCTCTACCTAGGGTTTGCTTACTTTTTTATGTTTTCAGCTATTTGAAGAGGATCCTTGAGGTTTTCTTGCCCTATTAAACTCCTCACCTATCTAAAACTCTCCATTTCATTCAATTTGAAGTATCAAAGTCATTTGCCTACCTTTCCCCATAGAGATCTCTGCAAAACTGAGCCTCATTCCCCATACCCAAAATCTGCCTTTCCATTTGAGCCAACAAAACATCATCAAATTTAATCAAACTCTTTTACACACATACCTAGCCTAAGATCAGTACTCACATCATTCATCTCAAACCTCATTGATCATCTTTGCTGAGATTGACAAGGAGAGAGCCCTCTCCCGACCTGGTAGGGCTAGCTACCAGGTTAAGCATGGTTTGATGTTATCCTAGATCCTACCTTTCTCAGCCTAAGGTAGATTTAGGCTCTAACATAGTGGTGACCATACTGGGGAAGAGATTGTTTGTTTGTTAATGTTCTTCATTTTATAAACTACAGACGGGGCCTGAATTTATGCCAAGAAGCCTTCGAACCACACATTGCTTTGCGAGTGCATAAGTAGATAAAAGCAGCTTCAATCAATCTCCGGTCTAGTCTTATAAGTGAAACATATGACTTGCAAATTTCCCCAGTACATGAATCAAGTTATATCTAATTGTTGATGGTGGATAGTAGTCAGACACATATGAAGGATAAAATCATTCACCTGGCGACTCCAGTGTCGAAGAATCCCAAGCTTCAGAATTTTTATGGCAACTCCACTCTTCAAGAACCAGTAGCCTGAAGAATTTCTTGGTGAATTCATTGTTATCAAAATGGTTTCGCTAGATCGAAGGTATGCTCCCATGAGCCAAGATCACATTCCAGGTTTTCCAAATAAAATTCCTAAGGTAGATTGGCAAAGGAATTTTCCTACGTTTAAAGATGATAATAGGAACGATGTTGCGTTACATTTGGTTAGATTTCACATACATATTCGCAAGTTGAAGGTTGGTTTTCCTGAAGACTGCTTGATGAAGATATTCATGGCCACTTTGTGTTAACACTCAGGTTGTCCCTTGCTCCTTAAGGGATACGGCCGAGGTAACCACTGACCAATCTTTTAACTGCAGGTCCTAGTCTACCTGCAACCAGAGAGGGCTCTCTCTTTATAGTTTTAGCTTTGTTTGATGAGTGTTTTAGACTAGTTATGATGCACTGTTTGTTTGATTTTGGTGGGTTGATGATTTTATTTAGAACTGAAATACAGACTTACTGGACAGTTTGATCCATTGGGCAATGGAGTTGAGATATTTATGCTTTGGGGATTAGATATGTGGAGACAAAGTGATGCTGCAGAGCAAGTTAGGCATGTGTGAAAACAATCTATCAGATTTGTTGATGGAATGGTGGAACATTAGTAAGTGATAGGCAATTAAGAATGTTTCACTATGCTAATGAAGACAACATGGAAGTAATGCTTGAGAGCAATTAAGAATTCTTAAACAGTATTCACCATGTTGGATAAGTTTAAATATGAGCAGTTAAGAATTCATATCTATGGCTAATCCAGCAGAAAACATATTTAGAAAATAGAGATTGAGCGTAGGGTGTTCGGACCAAATCCTAGGCTATTCTTTTTTTCTATTTACCGAGATTATGGAAACATGAAATAGTGGAAATAACAAGAAACACATACACAGTTAGAAGAAACTTATTGGTTCAGCAAATGACACGGGAATTCTGCAACAACACAGAGCTTCTACATATCCATCCAGACAGTATTGACACCAGCAATCTCCATCAGCAATTTTATTATCAAAAGTCCTCAATATACATCAGAGTTCTTCAGAAAGAATTCTTCTTACAACCGACCCTCAGTGCGTTATCTGAGGGGATATTTATACAAAAATAGGGAATGAAAATATCTTAGTGGAGAGTTATGGTGCAATAAATTGTACCACCAACTCTCTTACAAAAGGTAAATGATACATAAATGTAACTCTAAAGGCTGAGATAGCCGACATTCCTTTGTCAGACAGATTTGACTTTTGGCTGCAAAAAGTAGGTGGTAACAGTGCTTTTAAATGCTGCGTTCTTTGGCTTGATATTCTGAGTGGATTGCTGAGTCACCTGTATGCTGCTTGTTGTACCTGTGTGCTGGCCTGTTCTGCTGACCTGTACTGCTGACTTGTTCCAAAAAAGGTAAACAAGCAATGTGGATTTATCTAGGCAAAATTTCCAACATTGCTTGCCACCAATCAGCCGGGGGCAACTGATGTCTCCTCATCTTTACCACTGTCTCATCTGCCTCTGTAAGTCTATAAAAATTGGGAGGCACCTCAAACAGATGATTAATCTCATGTTCTATAAAAAATAGATTCTCCAGCTTGTCATAGAGGGTTTGCCCAGATGGGGGCCCTGTTTCTTCTGTAGAGCTGCTGGAGGCTGTGATCTGGTTTTCCACATAACTATTTACCCTTGTCATATATTGCTTATAGGGCAGCAGCTGTCCTGTACCAGTTATTAGGCTTGGGAGCCCTTTGTCCTGCAAAATAGCCATCTTGGCTCTGAACTCATCTATTTCTTCCTTCATTTCTTGGCACTTCCTCTCTAGTGTCTGGGTAAAATTCTTCAATGTTAGTACCTTTTTGGCACTGAGGATTGTCTCTGTCCTGCTGGCTATTTGTAAAGCAGCCAGTTCTTCCCTAGTGCGGTTGTTGAGGAAGTGAATCATTTTGTTGGCTTGTTCAGGCATTATTCCCAGGGTTGTCCTGGCTCTCTGAATCTCTATGTGAGCTATTTCTATCAGCTCTACCTGTTCAAAAATGGCCTGAATGGACCTCCATTGGTCCTGCATAGATTTGCAAATCTTGGCCCAAATAATTCTTTTTATTTCTGCTAGGGTGTTGCCCAGCATCAACTCCTTTTCTAGCGTTTTTACTTTGGCTGTCAAGGCTTTTATTTCCCTCTGTTTTTCTGCCACAGACATTTTTGACTTATCATAGCTATCCTCCAGCTTGGCCAGTTTTTCCTTGGCAGCATTTATTTCTGTGACCTGGCTCTCCAGCTCTTTGACAGCCTTCATCATTTCTTCCATGCTTAGGCTGGATTCTGCTGCTTTTGTGGCTTCCACAGTTGCTCTAGTTGCTGATGTGGCAGTGGTAGGTGCTGGAGCAGTAGGAGGAGCTGTTGTTAATTGAGCTGGAGGGGCAGATTGGAGGTTTGTGGAGGTCTGTGGTGGCTGGGAGGCAGTTTCCCCTTGTTTGTCCTGCATGGCTTTCTCCAATTCTGCCTCCATCTCTACTATCCTCTGGTTCATGACCAGGAGTAATTCCATAGCTTTATCCACCTGTTTTTCTTGGACAAGCTCTGCTGTGTCAGGATGGATAGTAGGAGGCAATTTTGCCTG
This sequence comes from Pinus taeda, assembly GCA_000404065.3. NCBI lineage: Eukaryota > Viridiplantae > Streptophyta > Pinopsida > Pinales > Pinaceae > Pinus > Pinus taeda. The sequence goes on from APFE031532192.1 coordinate 4,159, forward strand.
CCTCCTCAATGCAGCTATGTCATCCTCCTTTTTCTTTATAAGGGCCTTGACACCCTTTGGATCTTTTGGGTCATGCCCAAGATCAACAATTATATCCTCCAAAGTTTTTATTCTGTTATCTTTGGCGGAGGAGGACAGCCTCTCCAAATCAAGCTGTCTATTGGTGTTTTTTAGTGATTCTTTTAGCTGATGGGCCAGCATTGCCCTATCAGCAAGTGTGGCATACACCATTTCCCCGGTTTGCTTGTGCAGCTCAATTTGATCCATGGGGTGTATGTCTTTGGCATAGACCTCCAGATCAGTCTTGTAGTAATCAGCTGGGGTCTTTGGGTGTGGAACTCTGGGTTTCAGATGAGTGAATATCATCTTTTCTTCCTTGAAGTCAAAGGCAGCCATCAATCTTTGTTTCTTGGCTGGAGTTGTATTGAGGAATTCCTCATATAGCTGCACTCTTAGTAATTCATTCTGAGCTTTGATCTCCATGAAACCCTCTTTGACTGTGGCCGGCTTTTGGCCCTGCTGTCTGGAGGAAGATACCTCCACGGTGTGCTGCCGAGGCTGTTCTAGCTGGACTGAGCTGGTGGCCGTCTGTTGGCTTGCTTGCCTTTCCCTGTTTTGGCTTTCTTCCATCTCTTCACTTATGTCTCCTTCAGCTTCAGGGTCTGTCCTTGGCCTCTTGGCCTCAGGTTGCTGCAATGACCCTGTGGGAGGTGTGATTTCTTCTCTGTCCCTTTTCTTCCCTCTCTCATTATTTAGAGGGGTCTGCAATACTGGGTTTTGAATTTGTTCAGTTTGCAGGGGAGGAGCCTGTGTTGTTTGCTGGTCTTTTGAGGCACTAGACTGCCCTGTTTCTGTCTCTTGATGCTCATCCATCTTCTCCTTTCCTTTTGCAGTTGTTGCTGGAGCTTGCTGGATGTCCTGTGCTATTTGTGCAGTAGAGGTGCCTTCTTTTGTCTGGATTGTCTGCTTGAAAACCTGTTGACAAGAGTCCAAGTCAAGAGTTTTTTCCAGGTCTTTTACATTTTGCTCCATTAATTCTTCTTGAGTCAATTCTTCTACTATTGATCTAGGCACCCATTCATCCTGATTAGCAAACTCTTGTACTTGAGGGAGGGGGGTGTGTTTATAGGCTTGCAGCCTATATTTGACTCTCCTTGCACTGATGAAACCTTCAGGGTCATAAGGGACCCACCAGAAACTCCTCTTGAGTTTGAGTTGCTGTCCTAGTATTTGGTCAGCTTCTTGCCAACCATCGTTTTTGTTCATTGTGAATGGGCCTAGGTGATCCTTGAATTTCAGGTTGGCCTTCTTCTTGGCACTGTGAAAGTGTGTTAGGTCGGAGTTTATCAGTTGCCTATAGTACTCCAGAGCAAATAACCTCATAGGAACGTACTTTGGGAGTCTGTATGGACAGAGCTCACAGCCATAAATTCTGATGACAGAGTGGTTTTGGTACAAGTACCAGTCACCAATTTTGTAGCTTCTAGATAGCTACAAAATCTTCTGCATATCCTTGGATAGTCTGGCAGGAGGAGTCCTCTTTAGCAGGCAGATGACTGGATATACAAATTGATCAATGAATTCACAGTATGAATAGGGGGAATCCTGGACCTGGTGGAAGACTGAAGACCAGAAGATCACAGACCTTCTTTCCCCTTGTGAGTCTAGCTTCTTGATTGAGCATTGGAAGCTGTCTGTTTGATGGTATAAGAATAAATGGTAAATGTATGAGGAATATTTGAATATTGCCTCCCTGTCCAGTCTTGTCAACTGATCATGTATCTTGATGGCAATGTACTTGGCATAGTTGTATTTGATAGCAGGGGGCTTCATAAGGTTGTATGCGGACAGCATGACCAGTACAGTTATATCAACATGTTCATTTGTGGTGAACCCCAGCACAGAGGTCACCATGTCTATCAATAGCTTGCCCACTTCATTGAAATCTTTATATGAGAAAGGGGGTGGCCCAGAGGGCTGGCAGTCTGCCTTCATGAATTTCCTGGCTATGGCTTCAATGTCTGAATCCGAAAGTCTGGAGCCCACATCTAGAAAATAGTCCAAGGAGAAAGGGTACAGCAACTGAGTCTGTTTGTAATTGAGCATCTGGTTGATGGAGTCTGGAGTTATGTAGAAGAGGATGCTCCCAGATGGAGACCTCACAGCCCTGAGCTTTTGGTCATAGTTCTCTGCACACAGATGGATGATTTCTGGGAAGATATTGACAGAAGGCAGAAAGTAAGTGGGCAAATTGGACTGCCAGACCCCATACAGGTTACTGCTGTCTAAGTGAGTGTTCCTCAATTGACAATATGTCTGCAAATGGTTTCTTTGTGCCACAAAATCTGTGATGAGAGCATCATCATCCACCAAAGGTATAGCTTCTAGCTCTCTGTTGGGTGGGTTAATGGGTAAAGCATCCAGAGCAGCTGAAGCTGCCATTGTTATGGTCTTTGCTGGTAGCTTCACTTATGCCTCAAGCTTGGTGTGAAGGGGTCTACTGCTCTCTGTCTGCAGTGAGCAGTTTTGGAAGTTTTAAGGGCTGTCACAGGCTTAACTACTCTGTGGGGCACTCTGTTTTAATATAGCAGAGTGTTTTTTAGCTGGATAGCTGGTCAATTGCAGAGGTTTTGTTTATCAAAGGTGAAGGAGGATGTCAATGTAGTGCTTCTAACTTGTGGCTGGGCCTTGCAGTTGCTCTCTTGTGGAAAAATTAGGCAGAGTTTACTGTTGGTCGCGGGTTTCCCTGGAGGTTCTCCTGTGTAGGGGTTACAGAGGTCTTACTGGCTGCTTCAAAGGTGAATTCCAACCATATGGTTTCTTGAATTAAAGTAGTATTTGAGCAGGAAACAGGATTTACATGGAGAATGAGAGGGCAAGAGGGTGTCGGCGGCGAAATACCTGTTTTAATGGCATATGGGCAGTTGCAGCGGTCGAAGTGGTTGGATTGTATATGTTGGAGTCGACAATGGGGGCAGCAACAGTTGTAGCGGATGACTTTTGCTTTTTGACCGTTGGAAATCAAATTTCGCCTTCAGCTGAGCTCCAGGTCGTTCGGCAGAGAATGGTAAAAAAAACAACGGTTTTTACCCCTTTTTATGCATTTTGGGTGAATTGGCGCCTTTTTGTGATGACGTCATGCTGACGTCATGATGGGCCCAAGTACGGAGGAGATGACGTGGCAGGTGACGTGGATGCCCAGGTGGCATGGCCATGGTGGCGGGGTAGTCAGAGCAATGCGTGGGGCGGGGTGAGGTGGAAGCACGGCAGCGGTCAAAAAGCGGGGTGACGTCACGCTGGCGGAGGCGTGACGTCAGCATGAGGGGAAGGGCGGTAAATGGTTTCCCCGGCAGGCCCTCAGGCGGTAAGTGGTTTGGAGGGGGGGGCAGCGAACACCTTCCGCGCCTGACGCGAGGCAGGGGTACGGCGGCAATACCGCCCATCCCCCGGACGCAAAAGGTCGGGCAGGTTCGTAGGCGGATCGACCACCCACCGTTGGATGGCGGGGCGGGAGATCTGACGGCTGGCGGCGATCGGGACATGCCGGCGGGTTTGTGCAGTGGGGACCCGCCCTTTGATTTGACATTTATTTTAATAAAAGGGCACGGGGGGGTATAACTATAGTTTTTTGGGTTTTGTGGGTTTATTTGCCCGCGCGACTTAATTAAAATTTAATTTTTCAACTTTAGAACAACGGGTCTTAGGGCGGAGAAGGGAAAAAAGGGTTTTTAAGGTCGGGGGAACTTTGTATCATCTTTTTGCAAAAGGGTTATGGGTAGGAGGGGTTTTATTGTGATTTTTTCTTTGCAAATGAGGGTTAAATGAACAAAATGACATGGAATGAGAGGAGGTGACCTGGGAGGTTCATCAAAGTGACCAGGTGTCATTTTGATTCCCTTTTAAATAGACCATATGGCTATAATGCCAGGGGAGGGATATTTATAGATTTTTTTTGGGGTTTATACACCATGGTGTTAATACTAATAGGGAAGGGTGAGATAGGGGAATTACATAGTAGGATTAGCTGTTAATGTGGGGGGAGAGTATGAATGAGGATCAGTACACCTAAGTCTTTTTGAAAATAACTTAGTGTAAATGGTAGATCAAAATGAAAAGACCTTTTACACAAGAAATGTGGCTTTTAAGGCCATAAGAACATGACAAAGACATAGACTTCTGTGCTCTGTACAGCTTGGGAAAGGGTGTTAGCAATGAGTGATATACAAATGAAAACAGGGAAGTTAGTCAAGCTCCAGTGTGTTGATTTTCCTGTAGATGTTTTAGCATCTTTGGTCTTGAAAGAGGCACCACTTCTGCAACCCCATCTACCTACCCAACTATTTTCCTAACATTTTCATTTCTTCTTGTAGGGTGCATTTAGGCTAGCAAACCCTTTGAATGCCTTTTCTTTTATATTGGCTTTTTGCTTTCATTTCCTATGTAAGGCTACCCTTATTCCTTCCAGGCCCCAGATTAAACAGTTGGGAGCCTTAGCTTCTCTACCTAGCTACTGATCTGCCAAGGTTTAAACAGTTTGGACAGATTTCTTTTTCTATTCTACAACATGAAAATTGAAAACATGGCATGATCCAGTTTAGACTGTTGGATCATCCATCAAAATTGAGTCCCTGTCAAGATTGAGACACACCTTGTCTCCTTATGGAAATATGGGATCTTTGCATTCAAAGCAGAGCATATTTGGACCTTTGATCACTTAATCATGAAATATGAAACCTATTGGTATAGGTATCCAACACTTTGTAAGGTGAAGCCCGATCTTGGTATGAAATTTTGCCGCCTGCTTGTATTTACTGTTTAAAGGATTTTCATGCCATGTTCTTTGAAAGGTATAAAGAATCTTATCCATCATTAAATTTAGTTTAGAAATGTTGCAGCCATGTTCATAGTTTTATTGAAAATCTTGAAAAAGTTTATGAAGATGATGACTTCATGGACGATGAGATCATGGAGGCCCTATATGAAAATCCATTTCAGCAACATAAAGAGAGCTTAGAAGATACTCATCAAGATGCTCAGGAAACTTTGCAGCAGGATCAAGGTCTTAGCACAGTGGAAAATGATGAAAGAGAAGGTTTTATTTCAAATTTGTCCATAGAAGAAGACAGTATGCAGGGAAGTCAAGTTTCAATTTCATAATGTGATAAAGTCAAGTCATCTATTTCAGATCTAGATTCAAATCGTGATGATGAAGACAACCTTGTTTTGAATCCCATGAAGGATAGCTCTACTATTGAGATCATCTGGAATGAAGAAGACTGAGTTATTGACCAAAGCCTTCATGAGGAGGTAATTCAGTCATTTCATGAAAAACAAGATGATATCTTTGTTTAAGTGAAAAATCTTCTTTCAATAACTCAGTGGTAAATGATAATTTGGATAGTTTGATTGCCATGTCATATGAACATGATCAACAATGTTTTCAAATTTCAGAAGACCAAGGAATTGAGGACTGTAATTCAATTTTTTCATGTTTTGAAAAGTTATTTCAAGAAGACAATAATTGCTTAAGCAAAAGAAAAAAAAAAGTAATATCTCCTTTGTCTGAAGATGAAATAGATGTACTCCTGAAAGGCCAGGTTCTAGCTCAAGCTATTGCAGGTCTGTAGTGTGCACATGGTCAAGAAGGTGCTGGTGAAACTTCTTCTTCTTTTGAAAATGATGACAATCTTGAAATTATATTTATAGATCAGTGAACAGATAATATTCTCTTTCATGAAAATGATAAGGCTATCATGTTTGATAATCTTGAATATTGTTTTCTGTTTAAGAATGACCTTGACCATGAAATTGAGGAATGTGAGTCTGAGAGACACAATATGCCAAAGTTCAAGTCAGTTACTATCAATCAGCAACCCATTGTTCTTTCAGATCAGAATAAAGGGAGTACTTGTATTTTTGCTGCTGGATCTCAAGACCAGATAGTGCTTCAGGATTATCAAGATCCCTTTGGCATTCTTTTGTAAGCATTAGAGAAAATGAATGTTGACTGGTTTGTTAGCATAAGCCTTGGTTTCAGTTGTTATTATGAGTTTCCTACATGTACACTGTTCTACTTGCTCGGGGAAAGTAAGAGCAGAATTTCAGTTTGTAGCCATCTGTTGGATTGGTTACATTGGAAGGCCCACTTCACATGATTGTACATATTTCATCAGTAGACAGGTGGTTGTCATCATAATTTGAAGCCCTGAAATCTCGATGGTCTGCTACCATTAAAAAAGCTTTGTAAGTACTTGTTTCAGTTAAATAAGTCATGTGTCATTTTTTTTGTTTTAGTCAGTTTAGTATCGAGTCAGTTTTCAGTCTTTATAATTGAGTTATGTTTTGAGTCACATATTGGTTTTAGTTTGTGGAAGTTATTGACTCCATATCCCAATGGACAAAGGCACTACTTACTCTCCCAAAGATCTGCCATTCTTGGCACCTCCAAGGAGCTACCATCCCCATTGGAGCCAATGTTAGTGTCAGTCTTTGCAGCCTTCCTCCAGTGACCAAACATGCTCTTACAAAGTGATTTTAAGATGTCAAGGTCAAATTTTGTCATTTCAGTGAGTCTTCAAGTAAAATTTGGTCACTAGGCATTAGGTCTAGGGTTTGCTTTCACTCCTTTCAAATTTTTCCAAATGTCGGTCCATGTCACTATTCAACTGAGTGTACCATCATTCAAAATTCCACTGGGTCATTTTACACCTTGTTCATGCTTCAGTTGTGCCTAAGTAAGGTTCATTTCCCTCTCCTAGGGTTTTGAAGGTAATTTCTCTTAGATGGTCAAATCATCAACAAAACTTGTATCCTGATGTTCATACACCTTTCCATATCCTTAATGTACTTTATTAAACACTTCCCATCACTGATATCCCTCAAATTCCTCATTTTCGCACAAACCTTAGTTTCTTGCTACAACTTGACAGTCTTCTAGGCTAGGCCTGTGTTTTGCCCTTTTGGACCCCTTCCCCTCACTCAATCTTTCAAATTCCAGTTTCCCCTGCTTCCTAACATCCCTCCCTACTTCCCAAAATTTTCTCAAGAATTTAGAAGCTCCTTATCCCCTTCATTTCACTTCATTTCGACAAATCCCCTGTTCCACACATCGGGATAGGTTTTACTGCAATGATGTTTTTGAGCAAGAAAAGATGAATTTGGGAACAATGAGAGAGTTTTTTGTCCAAAATAGGCCAAGGAAGAACAACATTTTTAACTTTTTACATAGGTGTCATGGTTTTAGAGAAATGTCAAAAATACAGTTGCCTCAGGAGAATTGATGCACCTCTGAAGTGACCTTGGAAAATCAAGATTTATCCTATATTGGTTGGTCCAATGGCTTGATTGATGATTCAAATGATAACTAGACACAAAGAGCTTTCTAATGAGCTATCATGAGCTCAATTTGGAGTTTAGGAAGACTTTCCAAAGTTGACTACAACAGCGCTCTGCCTTGAGGCAACCTCATTTTGCACATTTTGACCAGTCTTGGGAGATTTGACTTTTGACAAGGAAAATGAACTCCGAATTGAAAAATTATAGTTGGGTTAGAAAGTAGACTCAATAAGCTCTCCAACGAGCTATCCCATGCCCAATTTTGACATCAGGAAGGCCTCGCAAAGTCTCCTGCAAAAAGACACTATGCATTGAGCCTGCGCTATGCATTGGGTAGTGATTTACAATGTAATTTTATAACTGGCGCTACGCATTGGGGCAGCATGGCGCATTGGGCTATAAAGCCTGAAATCCATTCAAATATTCCACCAAAGCTCCCAAAATTGTAAATTCCTCATTGCCCAAGTAAGTTCACACTCCAATATGCTCAATGCATGAGTTTGTCTCAGTCCTCTTGGTGATTTAATAGGGAAATATTAAAGCCCTAGCTCCTTCCACAATTTCATTGAAAATCTGCCTAGGGTTTTCAAAATTTCCATTTTTTGTTGTCTTATTCCCCTCTACTACTTTCACATCCCCTTCACTTTCATTCCCATTTCCCCTCTCATTTCCACTCATCCTACTCCCCTATCCCCAAAACCCTAAAACCCTAGCTTCTAGGGTGAAACCCTAGTTTTCTTCATTGCACTAATGGTTGTATACCCTATCCCCTTAATCCCAATCCCCTCATACATTTTCCCCTTAATCCCATTCTCCACATATAATTTCCGAAACACTACACTCCCCAAACCCTATCCATATCCCTAAACCCTACTCACATCCCTAAAACTCTTACTCCCATCCCTAAACTCTGTTCACACATACATTTTTACACTCTCTTCCATACACTCTACCCATTTCATTCCTCCACCATATTTTCACACTTTTATCCATAAAACCATCCATATACAACCACATTTTTCAAAACCAAAGGAAAACAATGGAAAGAGACAGTGATCATGGGTATGAGCAAGAGATTGAACATGGCCAGGAATCTTGAGAGAACAAACTTGCACTTGGGAAAGGATGCTAGAGAAGGCCAACAATGAGAAAACTATGTTGAGGCACATGGCCTACCATTACTTGGCAAGAAACAAAAGTTGCAAGGCACGAATCAAGAACTTGAAGGCCAAGTTGAAGAAGGCATCGAGGAAGCAAAAAGAGCAAGATAGACTTCAGATCTTGGCTGAGGCTTCCTTGGCCCAACGCAGCACTTAATGGAGGATACTCGGCCCAAATTTCAAAAACTTTGGGATACTTTTTGCAATTTTGGAATTTTTGGGTCAAAACATAAGTTTTTCTGCCCAATGCGTCGTGCCACCTGGCACTCACTTTTGATTGGGGTCTCCTTTTGATGAAAACTCAGCATTTTTGGATTTGTCATGAAAAAATATGCATGCTCCCAAATGGCCAAGAAATTTTGACAAGTTTTGAGCCCCCAAAAAGGTCAAAAACACCCCAAAAATGACCTTTCTGCCCCTTTTTGGACACACAGGAAGCAATGGTGGGAGAACTTAGTTTTGGAGGGGCAAATGGGTGCCAAATTCAAAAATTAAACTTGTTCCGGAAAGTAGACAGGTAGATCTTTCCAAAAAGAACACTTAGATGAAATGTGGACATTGGGAAGGCGTCCAAAAGCAGCTGAAAAAAGGCGCTATGCATAGGGAAATCAACGCGGTGCATTGGGGAAATATTGCTCAGTTTGCCCAAAAATACTCTATTTTTCGCCTAGTTTCTTGACAGTTTGACTTTTCTCCTTCTGAATTTCAAACTCATGATGTAATTTAATATAATTTTATGGATCTTGATGTAATTATGCTAAATTTTCACTCATAGAGGTAGATTCATCCATGAAAAGGTAGTTTGCAACTGAATGAATCAGTTCCCTAGTTTTTAGAGGCACGTTGTTCCACTGCCTAATTTTTAGTTCTTAGTTTAGAATTTGTTGGAACAGCTCCTAAACTCATGATCTCGACCCATAGAGGCTAGGATGAGTTGTTGTCTGTCTATATCTTGTGATTTTTTAGTCATTAGCAAAGGTTGGACTTTTGAGAAAGCTTGGAGCTTCATTGTATACTCATTTCAGTAGTTTGGCTAAGGAATAGTCCAGGGTTTGCAACACTTTATGGGATTCATATGGCATCTTGATTTGGTATTGTGTTTCCTTCTGTAATTGTAAGTTTAAATGTTTTTAATGTATGCCATTATCTCTCTTGCTTCTTCTTAACTAAAACAAACAAGGATAAAGGTAGAATCCATTGAAATTGCAACGCTCTACCTAGGGTTTGCTTACGTTTTTATGTTTTCAACTGTTTGAAGAGGATCCCTAAGGTTTTCTTGCCCTCTTAAACTCCTCACTTGTCTAAAAATCTCCATTTCATTTAATTTGAAGTATCAAAATCATTTTCCTACCTTGCCCCATAGAGATCTCTGCAAAACTGAGCCTCATTCCCCAAACCCAAAATCTGCCTTTTCATTTGAGCCAACAAAACGTCATCAAATTTAATGAAACTATTTTGCACACATACCTAGCCTAAGATCAGTACTCACATCAGTCATCTCAAGCCTCATTGATCATATTTGCTGAGATTAACAAGGAGAGAGCCCTCTCCCGACTTAGTAGGGCTAGCTACTAGGTTAAGTGTGGTTTGATGTTATTCTAGATCCCAACTTTCTCAGCTTGAGGTAGATTTAGGCTCTAACAGAATCTACGATTTTCATATTACAAGATTTTTTGTGACCGATTCTTACAATGGATGATCCACAATAGTTTATAAATCATGAAGGAAGAACAATAAATACCAAGGAATAAAAAACTAAGTATTAATAAGAAAGGAAAAGTAATATGGAATAGTATGAAGTAGAGAAGAATATACTATAGGAATAATTAGAAAGAAAAACACTTGAAGAAGAGGAGAAGAAGAAAGAAAACATAAATTATTTAGGAGGATATGTTTGAGATAGATCATCATTCTATAATACCAAGAAAGATGGTGTCCTCTATGAGTCAAATATTATAATGAATTTACAACTTCTATCACTTCAATATTATAATAACTAATAATGAAAAAAGATCTCTTTATATATGAAGTTTCCATCTTGGAACTGCTTACTTTCAATTTGAAGACGAAGTATATAGTCTAACAAAACCACAAAAGGAGTAAGATCATTCTCGATCAAGATATGGTTAAGACTGTAGAGGTCATCGTAAAAATATAGATGAAACTAATATTGCAGGAATGGCTACTCGTAGAGTGGAAATAAAACAAGAATCTCAATTCAATGTTATTAATATGTCCAAATTGGAGAAGCATAAGAAAATAGTGGAACTTCTAGAAAATCAATTCAATTACCAAAAAGTAGAAAAGAAAAGAACTATTGAATTTTAGTATTCTCTTGAATTATAGGATTAGTTGAATCTATCATAAAGGAGTCTCCATAAAAGAATACACTAATTTTTAAATGTAATGTGTAGAGATGCTCACCTTTAATAATAAGGTGCAAAAATGGAAGGAAGAGAAAGTGAGATAACAAAAAAGTGTTGATCTTGTGAAGTAATAGAAACATGAGAATGTATATGCCACAGGGGCTTCAGTGGGGGATCAATATCATACCATGTGCGTTCATATTGGGGGATATTTATTGAGGAAAAAATGACATAATATATTGAGCATATATTAAGGGGTAAATTTTTTTTATATTTGCAGGTATAAAAAATAGAGCTTAAAGTTAATGAAAAAATATAAAGGGGAATAAAAAACATTAATGAAAAAATGGATACCTACAATATCTAGTGAAAGTAGGAGTTTTTAAATTGGGAAGGTGTATTGGTTTCATATTGGTAGGGGGTTAAATAATGTGATTTTTAGAGGTATTTTCCAATATGTAGTCAAATTAGGGGTATTGTTTAGTGTGCCATGAATGCACATGACATGTTATAGGTTCATTTAGTGAATCCCCCATGGTAGATTCTCCTTAAAATATCCCTACAATGAATGATAAAAACATTCTCAAGAACAACATAGGACTTGGATTTTGTAAACAGTACCACCATAGATTGATTACTAAGGTCCATGATGCATTCAATGAAGGTGAGAAACTTTGGCAAGTTACATAAATGTAATATACATTCATTTAGAGTTGAAGATGCATTATTGGCTCTAGCTAAAGTAATGGTAACTCTAGAAGAAAATTAAATATTGGAGAGAAAACTTATAGAACAAATATTTGACATAACCAACGCAAGAATCAAGGAGTTCATAGCCACTTGAACCAAAAAATTCAACCTAATGAACTTAATTTTAAAGGGGCCTCACTTGAGTAGAATTATTATTTGTATGTCCATTAAATTTAAGAAGTTATCATGCCTATAAAGTTTAGGTAAAAGACATAGTTAACGTGAAGGATCTAGATGCCTATAGTTGAGCTATAAAGGTCGAGGGCCAAGAGATTGTAACGTTTGCACTTCCATACTCCTATTTCTTATATAAATAACATGTAACCCAATAAGTATGGGATTTTCTCTTATCGTGTAATAGGATTTCTTGTTAATTTAAAAGCAAATGTTGGTAAAGAATTTTGATGATTTATGGTGTTACTACAATTTGATGTGAATTATACTTGTCATTCACTATGCTCTTGGAATTTGTGATAATTGATGATAATTTAGATTATTTTCATAAATCTAATGCCTATTTTTTCTTTTTCTTTCATTTATGGCCAATAAATGGATATGAAATTTTAGTGTTCATTATTATTCTAAATTATTTTTGTTGTTTATTATATAATGATTTCTATAATTTGTAATTTACAATGAATTTTCTCTTACTTATAAATCATTTTAATCTTGTAGTTTCATGTCTATATTTGATTTTAGCATTTTTGTTTAGTAAGATATATTAGTTCCATTGTAAGACAACATTTTACATTCATACTCAACATTATGCATTTAGAATTAAAATCATTCACCAAAATATGGTAGTTGGACCATAAACTAAAGGGTATGGAAAAACATTTAATTGGTTCCTTTTCTTGGGTGAATCTATGTAATTGGAAAATGGAATTCACCTAAATTAACATTTTGGTGCTAAAAGGAAGGTCATGCTTTTGTATCTATAATAATAAAAGTTATTTACTAGATAGAATTTTTGGAAATAGAAAAGACAATAATGGTTGTGCAACCACCCAACAACCAAATACGAGTTTTAGACCCATTGAATCCAAATCCAAAATCTAAATTCCAAGACAATGAGGTTAATTTTGAAACTCAAGAACCCTCATAAACCAATTTCAAATTAAATTTGAAACCATATGATAACCTAGATTTGAATATGAGTCTAGGATTCCAACTCTAGCATACTAGGATTTTCACCATCTTCTTAGAACCCAACCCCATTAAATTAGTTAGCTTCTCATTGTGCACGAGTTAGTTTGGTACATCAAAGCTTGAAGAAACATGAAGTTGGTCGAATAAAAATTCTATGTAGGAATATTACTCAATTTGGTTGTGTTGTGGCCACCAACAACCCCCCTCCTTATGAAGTGTTATTGCTAATACTAAATAAGTGGGGACCCTTAGTCAAAAATTTAAAAAAATCAATTAGTGCTTATATTTCCTTTTAGATAAAACTTACAACATCATGGAATTAGGAAAATACCTTTGAAGAATCTAAAAAGCTTAAGTTTCATGATGAAGAAAATAAATTCACTCCTTAAGAGATATCGCATCACGCAAAGAATGATAGGGTACCTTCTAATGAGTCAAAATGATAAAAAACGTGAGATTGCGATGCGAAACTCCATCGCCTCGCATGTATTAATGAGCACTCACATTGAAAAACCTTAAAATCGGATATGCGATATCGCATATCGCACATCGCAAAAATTGCATAAATTACACATAATGATTATAACGATTTAGCGATCTGCGATCTTGCGATATTGCGATATTGCCAAGTAACCTTGTGATAGAACAGCACGATGAGATTGTGGTAATGTGATGCAGGATCTGCGATATCGCAAAGCAAATCGCAAGACCTCTCCATCGCAGTTGGTTCTGGCTCATTATTCGAGAAAACTTTTTTTAGGGCAAGAACTGGTCATGCACGTTAATGCGAATTAATGAGTTGTTTCCAATTGTTAATGAAGTATGTTGTTGTGTTTTTCGAAGAACTAGTTCACGTAAGGTGGCGTGTTTTCGCATATCTTCAGCATTTAAAGTTTTCTTGTCATTATTTTTATCATTACTTCCACCTCATTTGTAAACTACAGGAACGAAGGACAAAAGGTTATACAAGGAAATATGTAGGAAACTACGAGGAGGAAAGGTAGTACTCCAATGTCCATTTAGGAAGGCACACCTAATCTACTTAAGGAAGAGAAAGAGCCACAGAACTCTTCTGAGGCATCCATCACAGATCTCTCATATACAACCATGGTTGAATGGGTGTTGAATGATGCTGATACTAGAAACAGACAGTTTAATGCTCAGGGTCAAGAACTCACAGAATCACTATTTTTACAAATTTTGAAATTTATACCCGATAACAGAAAAAGGCGCAAAAGGTGAAAAACGCATCAGGGAAGCCCGGATCAAGAAACATAGGCAGTGTCTGATGCGCAATTAGCGCTAATCGCACATCGCTAAGAAAACTTGCTCGAAAAGGAAGGCTTCTAATTTCTCAGTCACCTACAAGCCCCGGAAATTGCAAGAAAGCAATGATAGAAACAAACTGGAAATAGAAAGCTAAAGAAAAAGCAGAAGCAATCCAAGGGTTAACCAAGTTGAAATGGGATTATTACCAGGCATACATGGTAAAGCCACATAGTCATTGGATGACTCTCAAGTATATCATTGATTTTGCTGAAACAATAGTGCCAGCTCTTGCCGGTTCTGTTTTCTTAACTCAAACAAAGGCGGAAGACAGTCAACCGACTCTACTCAGGCAAATACTGAATGCTTGCGATGTTAAGGAGCAAAAACAGAAATAGTTAGATATTAGATTTAATTTTAGAAATAGTTTTTCCTAGAAAAAGGACGGTCATTTAAACCAAATCCTGAATTTCTGTAAATAAGTTATTTAGTTAGTAGTATTTAAACCCTTCTCATGCATTTAGAGAAGGGTCCAGAAATTTATCAAAAACTTGTCCTCAGAACATGCATTTTTGCACCCTCCGAGGAGGTTTTGATGAATGAATGGAACAGGGTTTATTGGTATTTGCATTTGATATCTGATATTGATGTTGCACTTCTGTACTCTTAGTGGATGTTAAATCAAGGAGAGATAAATCAATTGTCGCTTGAAACTCATGAGTAGGACTAGTTATAAATGGTACTTTTATCTCTTAACCATTTCTTCTTATGCGTTAAAGTGATGTTCAGTTTTCAGTTGTTTATATATTACAGCATGGATTCCTGAGTTATCATTTGGCACTTTTGTACGGTGATAACTATTTTATTTATGCTTAGTGTATGAATAGCTCATTTATGCGATATGTTTTCACAACTGTTTCGTCTAAATTTTTATATAAAGTAGTTCATCTTTATTGAATTATTTTCTTATAATAGCTGAATGATCTTTATTAGCAGTTATTGCTTGAAATCTTTTTAGATCACATAGAAGAAAGATCACACCCTGGGTTAGCATAAATTTAGATGTTTTTATGTTTATTAGAATACAATAGCATAGCATTAGATTAGAATTAGGATAGAAGTATTCCATTTAGAACAAAAATACCCATCTTTCACACACACACACACACTGAATTGGGAAACTGGTTCCATATCCCCAGTCAGACCCGCTATACCAAACGGATAAGGAGCTGCCAACCAAGGTCCAGACCGGGCGGGTATCCCCCTTATTGTAGACCCGATTTTCGGGGCCTTCAACAGGTTGTTTATACCATTAAGGAAATATTTGAACACCTCATTCAAATCCATATTACTTCCAATTTTTATGTTTCTTTATAGCTAGAAATCAAAACTGACTTGCTTGGATAGCTCAAAATACCCTATCTTTACTTGGTTAACTTCATGACTGACTACAACTTGTAGATTGTTTTATTCATAAATTTGATCAAAAAAATACGTCAATCTAAATATGATATCAAGAAATTCATGCTTAAAGAAGATAAAAGTAGTGCCACTTTCATTATTGATAAGAAGGATTACATCAATAATATGATGGATCGCCTCACCAACCGTGGCAACTATAAAAATCTTAGCAAAAGTCCACTTTCAAGAATTTCTAAAGAGGTTTCTAATGTTATCATGTCTAACAGTGTTTGTTGTACCTTTAGTAAAAGGCTTATTGAAAGTAATCCACTCACTCTGCGAATTCGTGGTCTTCCAAAAATCCAAAAAAATGGCACTCCACTAAGACCTATTGTTAATACAATTGGTGGGCCTAATTATATTCTTACCAAGCATCTCACATTCAAGCTTAAGCCTCTAGTTGGTAATACTGACTCTTTTGTTAAGGACTTATTCTCTTTCATTAATGAAATTAAAGGTTATAAGCTTGAGCCCAATGATATTTTGGTTAGTTTTGATGTTGTTTCTCTTTTTACTAATATTTCTATTAACGAATCTATTGACAACATTAATAACATCACTAACGCTAATACAACAAAATTAGTGATAATTTGCCTAAAATCTACTTTCTTCAGCTTTCAAGATGAAATTTATGAGAAAACCCGTGGAGTGTCTATGGGCTCCCCTCTCTCCCCTATTGTGGAAAATATTTTCATGGAAGATTTTGAGTCTAAATTCCTTGCTTCTACTCCTTTCCATCCTAACCTTTGGAAAATATATGTTGACAATACCTTTATCATTTGGCCCCATGGTCGAGACAAGCTTGAAATGTTTATGAAACATCTTAATAACCAATCTGATTTTATTAAATTCACTATGGAGATTGAGGTTGATGGTAGCATTCCCTTTCTTTATTTCTTTTTTACCAAAAAGGAGGATGGCTCTATCTCCCATCAAGTTTTCCACAAGAAGACTCACACTGGGGAATATCTTCATGCCTCTTCCCATCATCAGCCAACCCAAAAATTTGTTGTTTTGAATACCCTTGCTACCAGAGCCCTTAGGATTTCTGATGATCTTCATATCAATTATGAGAAAGCTCATATTTTAGTTTTTTTAGGAGCAATGGTTATAGTAAGCCCCAAGCCCTAAAGCCTTCTATGTTAAAAATAACAACAAGAAATCCTAATTTAATTTGTCCTTGAATTAAATTAATTAAATTGAAATTCTATTCTCATAGAAACTTGTAATAGTTAACTAAGTTAATTTGACTTAGTTGGATTAGGAAATTAAAGATGGAATTCTATCTAGAGTCATGTGGAATGATCCCTAAATTTTAGGGGCCCAAGTTGAGTTATTTTGAGTTGTAATTAATTAACTTAGTCTAACTGAGTTATAGTAAGTTAAACTAGTTCTAACTGTTGGAGGAACTGGTAGGAGGTCTAGTAGTGGGGATAGGCACCAGTGCATCCTCACTACCACACTAGTTAACTGAAGATTCACTCATAAATAACTGTTGCATGTCAGTTCAAAGGAATACCCAGTTGAAATTAGAGTTCTGGGACAATGTACTATCAGTTGTATAATTTTATGAGTTGTACATATGGTGCATGTAATTAGTTGAGGGCATATGGATGGATTACACAGTCATGGGTGGTGAATTTCCCAACTAAATAGGGAATAATTCTTTTAGGAATTGTGCAACGAAGTAGGGGATTGGTAAGCAGTAGAATTGGCTAAGTGTTGGCTTGAGTTGGCTTGTGAGGCAGGGAGATAGATTGTACTTGTGCAGAAATTGTTTGGGTTGAACAAGCATTTTATTTTCTTCTTAGGTATTCTAGTTAATGCAATATAGATAGTCGAGGTTTTTAGCCGCTAATTTCCCCATAAAAATATTGTGCTATGTGATTGAAATTCTTCCTTTTATACTTATTGTTTTCATCGATCAATTTTGGTTTCCACTAAAGAGTAGAGTAGATTCTTATCATGTGTTTTAGCATATCACATAAGTTGTTGAATCTGCAAGTAAAAATCTACATGGTATCAGAGTTGAAGATAATATAGAAGAGGAGAGTTTGAGTCTATTGTCACAGGTGAAATTGAATTTGCAATTTCATACTTTAGAGTCAGCAATATGTCATTCTACGGTTTGAGACATTAGTATGCCCTAGAGGGAAGCTCAAATTACATAGCTTGGAAGGATACGATGTAGGAAATGATGGAAGATAGTGGCCTCAAGGAATTCATATATCATGATATTCCGAAGCCTCCAACATCTGATGCTAAAGATCTCGTTGAATAGAGAAAGTGTGTAGCAAAAGCAAGAAGGATTATCCTGGAAGGAGTTCAAGATCACATTGTCTCAAATCTCCACGGTAAGGAAACTCCATTTTCAATTTGGAAGGAATTGACAAACCTGTTTCAAAATAGAAATGACCATAGGAAGTTGGCACTAAAGGAAAACTTAGAAATATCAAGATGGAGAAAAGCGACTCAATTCCGAAGTACTTGAACAAGTTCAACTAGTGTCAGGAAGAGCTTGGAAGTGTTAAGATTATTGTTTCCGAAGACGATCTGATGAGCTTATCACTTCAAGGACTTCCCAGGAGCAGGTACAGTTACCAGGACTCTGTTAATGGGAGGGAGAAGCTACCAAAGTGGGAGAAATTATGGTCTGACTTAGTACAGGAAGAGATTCAGCGAAACACCATAGACGAATCCTCATCAAAGCATGATTATGAGGAGAATTTTTCCTTAGTAGGTAAGGAAAATAAAGGGAAGGGTAATTCATCCCATTCCAGATCAGATTCTTGTCAGGGTGGAAAGAAGAAAGACATGTCGAAAGTCAAATTCTTTCACTGTCACAAGCTGGGACATTTTTCCACAAAGTGATTGCTCAAGAAGGCCAGTAAGAAGCCCTCATGAGGAGTGGCAGGTTAAGCTCTTGCTTCAAAATTCAAACTAGACTTTACCCTCATCACTTTTATGGTGTCATCGATGATGGGTAGTGTGTGCTACCTAGATAATGGAGCTTATTTCCACATGACCGGTAACAAAGAGCTCTTAAGTAACTTGGAGGAGAAGGATCTCTAGATTCATATCAAGATGGGTGATGATGGGAGGTATAACACTATCAGGATTGGTACAGTTACCTTTTGGAGGGAGTCAATTTCTCCCCTTAATTTTCGACATGTTATGTATGTTCCTGGTTTGAAGAAAAACTTGGTATCGGTTTCCATATTTGAGGATAGAGGCTATGATATGATATTTAGTAAGGGAAAGGTGTTCCTTCATCACATAGCCATAGGACAAGTGAAGAGGATAGGGGTTCGAGTGAAGAACCTCTACAAGTTGGAGGTAGAAGAGTGTGTTGACTTGAGCATGAAAGTAGAGAAGGTGCAGAGCTCAGACATCGATGAGTTGTGGCACAGGAGGTTGAGTCAATTGCATCATGGCACTTTGAAGATCATGCAACAAATTTCTATTGGCCTTCCCAAAGGTACACTAGAGAAAAGTTGATGGTGTTGGACCCACCAACATGTTAGGGGATCTCCTCGGTAAGAAGTCCCAACTAGATCTCAGACCATTTTCCGTAGGAGTCCCAACAGTAGGTCGTACGGTATCGTCTTGACCATGGTTGTGTGGAGAGGTAAGTAAGATGTTATTGTTGGTAGCAAGGGTGTGACATGCACAACAAGCCAAGGAAGGTGAATGAATGGTTCTAACACATGGAAAGTGGGGTGAGTGTGCCCCTTGGAAACCTGTGTAAACATGCAGCTTGGAAGGGAACACATGAGAAAAGATGCATCATGAACTGGAAGGCAGGCAAACCAACAATCCAAAGTGATGGTTAAACCTACAACACATCTCAGTAAGATTCATACATACATATACAGAAAGAGTCTATACATACATGCATAAGCAAATAGACACATATATCATTAGAGTAACCAAGATAATTGAAATAAAATAACAATACATGCATGAAACATGTTGGCTTTGTTATATTAAGAAGTGAAAGTTCCAATCATACAATACAACCATGACCAACCACTAGTCTCGATAACATAACGTTACAGTCACTGTCACCTGCTCCTCCAAAGAGATGTACCAGCTTCAAGGCTCATTATAATACTCTCCAAGCTTCCTCTAAGATAGTCCTATCGGAAGCTTGGTTGCCCAAAAGCCCTTACAATGAGTTATGTGGTTCTATAAATAGAAAAGTGTGGGGTGACCCTTAGAATTCCCCTTTGTGGCTCTTCACGTACACTCATGACTCTTCACCTAATACATGACTATTACATTCAACTATCGACACTTGGACTTTAAGTTTACAAGATGTTACATGCAATCTGCACATGTACCCATGTGAGACAAAATAGGCTTTAGTGAGCCATGCAAGCTATCACTAAGACTCTGACAGTTATGGCAATACCAACTTTTCGACATCCTCACAATGATCGATGGTGGCATACAAATGCCAAGCTTGGTCGCTCATGATGGTGTCCACACGCTCAATGGTGACATCCTCCTGAAAGCGAACTCTTGCCTATGTTGCATCTAGGTACACTGATATGGCTCCTCTGTCCAACTCATATAAGAACATGCACATCATTGTCTTGAGTGTAGCTGGACTAACAACACACTAATGCATAATGTCTGCACTAATATTCAAGTGTGTTCATGGCTATGCGCATCAACTTGTCAAAATACATGTTCATCTCCAGTCAAACTTGGTTCTTGTATTCGCCTCGGTGAGTGTGCCAATGGGTGGGTTCGCATGCGTGTGCATAATAACATCCATGCTCCTAAAAAACCTTACATGTGATTGACGACACTTCTCACCCTGTCTTCTCCATGCCAGCTGTTGGGTTGGGTCTATAACCTGTATGGGCACAATTTCATCGATCAGTGGATGTTGCACCTTCTGTTGTAACTCCTTCTCTCATTTGTGCAGCTCCTGTTCTTCCTTGAGTTGTTGCTTTAGCACCTGCAACTCATTCTCTATCTCTCTCCCTGCCTTCACACAATCCTCTTGTCGCGCTATCACCTCATAGCCGCAATCTCCAAAGCTTCTTTCATCACAAGTCGATCTGCTTGCAACCTTGCTCTGCCTCTGCGCTATCAACAACCTTCCTCTTGCATTTGGCATATGTAGGTCCGATACCTTCAGTTGCTGCTGATGGTGCTACTTGCTATGATGCCACTAACGTTTCATCTTGATATCATTTTTAATGAACAACTTGATGTCTTCATAGATAGGAAACTTCATAGACACTTGATCAATTGCATCCCCAGTTGCGCTCTCAACGGTGTCTTTGACTATGCTCTCCTGGAAGCCATTGTACCTATGTTGCTGAGAGGCAGACGTACACTTGTGATACCTGGAGACATAGAAACACTCATGGAAAGTAATCTTTCGGTTGAAAAATGAAACAAACTAGAGGACTCACATGCAACATACCTGTGTGGTTGTCATTGAATATTGCACAATTTTCACCAAGACGCTGGGAGATTGATTGCCCAAGCTATGCAAGGCACAATCCAAGGTGTCGGGAGGCTGACTGACTGTTGGAACTGTGCAATGCACAATCCATCCTAGCCTACTAAGGACTAAAACTATACAATGCGCAATTTCAGTCAACAGTGACATGCAAACAACAAACTGCATTGTGCAATTTCTGGGGCCAGCGAGCCACTGCCACTAATCTGAAAGTGATCAAGGATCTAGAAAAAAAACATAAAATTCAGAGTTATTGGATTCGAGTGTAAGCAGTGTCATTATGTAGAGTTTGTAGAAACAAATCCAATGCACCTTGAATGGGTGCATTTGACCTCTGGATGAATAAGAAACTTCTTGTGGAAGTTTGTGACGAAATAGTGTATTATTCCTCAACACATAGCAGAAGTACAGGTTCAGCTTAGTGACAAATCTCCAACTTTGTTATAGTGGTAATATCTTCAATTTGATTGCAAATTGAAATAATAAGTTGAATAGATTAAAAAGGCAATTTCTTATTATATACATAGTGATGGCAAGTATATATTAAAATGCCATTTTTAAAAACAAAAATCATATATTAAAAATGCACATATAACATATATATTTCAAAATGGTCAAACGTTATTAAGGTTTACACAAGGGTGAACAAATTAATATATGGTGGTTGATTAATATTAAAGTGTTAAAAATATGGGAACAGAATATTACAAACCATGTTAACATTATTAAAGTTTCATAATGCATATGTTAAATGGTGCGGTAAACGCATATTACAAAATGGTGAAACGCACATTACACATGGTTGAAGAACCATATAATATGCATATATTAACGCAGCAAAGGTATTAAACGGAGTTTATGATATAGCATGGTGCAGAGTACTTGTCAACGAAACCACCACCAAATTATCACATGAAAACGGTTACGTTTTATGCCACCGCTCTACGCTCCACTGAGACCGCAAAGGGATATGTTCACATGCCACGGGTTCTAATGTACCACCGTCGGAGAAGTTGTAACGATTTATGCCACGGGTTGATAGTTTATGCCACCATCATATTTATGTTATATTTAGAAGGTTGGTTGCATAATGTCGTATGCCATGTATCACATCGGATTGCGCCATGGTTTAATATGGTTGTATGTGTATAAATCCCATTGCACCAAATGTGACAATAGAACCATATTGTTATATGGTTATAATAATACGAGATTTTTTTAAATATAGTGTTATACGTGGGTTATTCATATACTACATATACTTGTAGTGGAAGGCTATGTAAAATGATGAGAGTTGTGACATTTTATATAGTAGAGAGCTTTTTTTTTTTTTGTGTAGTTTTGGAGATTTGGAGGCAGAATTTTGCAGGTTTATTCCAGGAGTTGTAGGGGGTCTTTTTCAGCATCGTCAGTTGCGTTAGATTTTTGAGGTCGAGAAAAACACAACTGGACCAACCAAGGATCTTGTTGATGTAACTTTGATGTTTTTTTTTTGGGCTTTTAATTTCTAATAAAGGTCTCCCCATTGAAGACTAGGCCCGGAGATGTAGGCTTTGAGATAGCCAAATTCCATTATCAATCTCTTGCATCACTTTTCTTCTCATGTTTTTCTATTCTAATTTGCTGCAACATTATTATTTAGTTCTCCATGCTTATGTATTTAATGGTGTTTTTAAATCATGCATTAACACTTTCTAACAGCGAATAAATCATAATTTCAATTAAAGATCTTTTTGGGGATTAGCCTCCTAGAATTGTGCAATGCAAGCCTGGAGATCAGTGTTGGGCTAGAATCGCACAATTTCTAGAGGGAAGGCAAAGCCTTCACTTCCAGAAATGCACAATGCTAGCTGGGTAATGCAAGGTCGGGCTGAGGTAGCCCAGACCCACCAACGAGCAATGGAAAACATGAGAAGTCTGAATTCATGGTGATATTGAGTGTAAAAAAGAGTGAATGATCATGCATTCAAATAGTAAGTGCAGGATTCAAAGAACGGGAAAACATGCATGTGTGTGAAGCAAATCATTGAAATGGAAACCGTTAGTGCAAAACAGTGTTATGCATGCAACAACGATGAGATGCAAATGAAAACTGAAATGGTGCTTCTACAAGCTAACATACATCAAAACAAAAGCAAGCACTCATTGAAATCAAGCAGACAACACTTACACAAAGTGAAACACAAAAAGTGACAGAGACACAACAAAAGACATGAGAAGTAGACTCACCCTGCAATAGCTAACCTGAAAGTGTCGAAGACTCCTAGATGTGATGTGGGATGTCAGAACTACAAAATCGATGTGAGGAATGAGCTCTGTAGCGTCTGGTTCATATGTTTTGATAAGATCAAGGTTATGATGCGCATGCCACAAATCTAGGAAAAAGTGACACTTAGCGAGAGGTTTCTAAAATGATCTTTGCATGCAACCTCCAACTGCTAAAAATAAATCCCTCAAATCTAGGGATTCCTTTTGCATATTTCCTTTTTTTATTTCAAGAAAAGCAACCTATGCATAAAAATTAGTTTTGCTTGGTCCCGGAGGGGACCGGTCGTCCTGAAGGCACCTGCATCAGTCTGCGAGCCAAGGATGAAAATTTGTGAAGTTTCTGGGCTGAGTAGAACTGATTATCTGTTAGGAATTGCATAATTTCTAGGCTAAGTAGAACTGATTATCTGTTAGGAATTGCATAATTTCTAGGCTGAGTAGGTCACCTCCTCCTAGAATTGCGCAATTTCTGGGCTGAGGCCTAGTGCCAGGTCAGATTGTGTAGTTTGCTGAAGGAGGACGTCCTGACTATTCTACGCAATTGTGGATCCCAACAGGCTACCAAGTTCATTTATGCAAGTTATGGAGGGAAGGTTGGTTGCCCTCTAGAATTGCGCAATTTTCTGGGGGAGTGTCTCAACCAACAAATAGTATAAGTCTGGAATGTCAGCCTACGGGAGGGAGACAAGCAAGTTGACATGCACAAGCCGACAGGCCACTGAAACTGAGCTAATGTTTGTGTGCTTGAGAGAGCAACACATGCTGCTAAGGATGGTTGGTAGGGAGGCTCCAAAACGAAGCTAAGGAAAAATTTTGGAGGGTGGTTGTAGCTATTACAACACTTGGTGACACAGTGGTAGATCTTCAGCTCTCTGCGTGGATCTTATTCATGAAAATCAAGTCTAACACTTCTGGAAGTATTGTTCAGTTCTTTGATCATCTCAGGTTCAACTCTTTCTTGATTGTAATATATAGCATCTGACATGCTCTTGATTGATTGACACACATTCCAAGCCAAGCCAACATCGTTTTTTTGATTGGGATGAGGGTTATATTGATGCACAAGCCATATGATAGTCAAAGTTTAAGTTTTCATCTCTAGTGTTGCTCCGCTGCCAGTAGGTCTGGACAGTACCCCGGCAGAGTCACGTAGGAACACAAGCATCGCTCTGCTGTAGTGAGCCTAGTCAGTACCCCAGTGAAGTTACTTGTATCACCTCTCTGTGTAGGAAGCCTTTCTCTTCTTTCACCTTATTCATTTTCATTTTTTCAAAATTTTTCACATTTTCATTTTTTTATTTTCATTTTTCATAATTGTGAATACACTTATTCATTTCAGAGGTAGAAGAGGGATCCCGACTTATTGAGAACAAAAGAGGTTGTTCCTTCAGAGAAGTATTTTATATATACCTTTGACGTGCATGTTAAGGTTTTTCCCCGTCACCTTACTCTACTTGACTAAGCTGACAAGGATTAACCCAAAACAACCGATTAGAGTAGGTGACACTAGTTAGAGTGAAAGCATTGTGTTTTCACTAAGGCTTACTTCGATCAGAATGAATTTTCCATTAATGTATCATGGAATGAAGACAAAAAGTTCTTCATACAAAGGCAGGACGATAGATAACCAAGTATTTATAATTGCACAAGGCCTCTTGTACTTTACCCATCTTGTTTCAAGATTCACACACAGTTTCATGTGAAACGAACCTACAAACATAAACAAGCAAACAAATGACAAAACAAAGCAAAAGTAGAAGTAAATGCATAAGAAAAGCGAGTAAGAAAACAAGAAGGCAAAAAAACAAACATGCAAAGTAAGAAGGAAACATACATGCAAGAAAACATACCAAAAGCAAACACTCCTCCTACTCCTAAGCTAATGGTGCATGGGTCTGCTCATGTAAAGTGATACTTCCAATGCAACCACCGATGCATTGGTCGACCCATGTTGGTGAAGGCATGGTTCGTGAATAGTACAGTTGTGCGAACAAGAAAACATGAAATATATAATAGTGAAGTCAAACAAACTCTGAGTTTAAAGAACATAAGTGAGTGCAAATGCATGACATGCAATCCATGGACTTACCATGGTGTTGTGCCACACTGCATGCATATGTTAAGCATAAGCATTCTCTTGACTATGAAATGCAATCAAATGTGATAAAGGTAGACCACTTATGTTGCACAAGTGTGTTGGTTGTGTAAGATTCCTTCAAGGCAAGAGTGATGGGATCGTGTAATTCAACTGGAGGAAGTGAAATCTAGGTGTTTGGTTGATCTTCAGTGCATACATATGAGTGATGAGGAGCCTTGTGTGTTTCAGCAATTTCCTTATTGGAAGTGAAACCAACGTCAGGACAATGAGGGCCTGACATAACCATCAGCTCGGGCTAAGGTTCCTCAACAGCTTGGGGGGTTTCGACTTCATCGATCAGTAGGTCATTGGAGACCAGTGGCTTAGACAGATTAACAGCGATTGAATCAACATCGTGATCAAATGAAGAAGTGCAGAGATCACGATAGCCACGGTCAAAAAATTCAGGATGTTCAACGGCATCGTCATGATTTGATGAATCACACAAAGGGGTAGATGAGAAACAAGGATGTTCACCCTCTACGTTTCCAGAAAAAGAAGATGAAAAATCATGTGGATTTCAAAGAATAATTTATCCTCTTCATTTTCTGATGATGGACTGACATTTAGTGTGTTATGAAAATGATCAACAATGGGTGCATCTATAGATGGAGATACACATGCGAAATCAGGGATTACAAAATCATAAAAGATGTCAGGGAAAAACGAAGGAGGTGCGGACAGAAGGGAATCTTCCTTCACCACAGGTTGATGTTTAGGCTCCTAGTCATACTCTTCATGAATGATAGTGCAGGTTGGTTGTGAAACACCAAATTTTTTGATAGCTTGATCCTCATTCAAAACAAGTGTAGAGTCTGGAATGGAAGAACACAAGGCAGTGTAATCTAGAGGATCAGCAGAACATGAAGACAGAGGTTAAAGTAAGCCATGCATGTGACAACCCATGGGCTTCACAACCAAATCTGTGTGAAAATTGAGAGAAGTGATGTTGGGAGGATGTGGCAATTAAACGGATGTGTGTGCATGTTCCCCCACATCACTCTGCAATGGTGAATCTGTTTGATGAGAGGACGACGGACAATCACTTGTGATAGGGACCGTGTCTCTTTGTGATTGCGCAACTCCATCACTTAAGTATGCTGAGTGGGGTTTTAACTTTAACTTATTCTTGGGATTGACAGATTTGGTAGGGAAATATTCAAATCTGTCCATGAGATACTAGAATTTCATCTGACTTTTCAGAGCTTCTAACTGCAATACATAGAAGTGGTCCCAAAAATCCTTAGGCGCTTCTTACGAAGTCTTCCATTGTTTTAATAGTTTTTTAACAAGAGGTTCTAGATCAAAATGATGAAAAGTAGATTCAATGAGATAACAAAACTGGTCAACTAAGTACATGTTGTCGAGTGGCAGGCTACAACACCAGCATTGTGGGGATTCATGAAGTGTGTATACAAGCAATAGGCTATCCTCTTCATCAGATAAGTCATCTGCATCATCAAGAAATGCATAGAAGTCTTGTAAGTGCATAGGCCAAGCCACTTCACCTTCACCATCATATGTGAATTCTAAAAAGAAATCAAAAAAATCCCTCGTGATGTCGACAAGTTCGGCATGCGGAAAACATCGTGGAGGGATGAGTTTCACAGTATCCATGATGAATGTGTGAAGATTCAAATAGGATGAGAGGACACAACTTGTCATTTGTCCCTCCTTCTAGCGCCAAAATGTTAACGGTGTTGGACCTGCCAACATATCAGAGGATCTCCCTAGGAAGAAGTCCCAACTAGACCTTAGATCGTTTGGTATAGGAGTCCCAGTAGTGGGTTGTACGGTATCGCCTTAACCGCGGTTGTGCGCAGAGGTAAGTAAGATGTTCTTGTTGGTAGCAAGGGTGTAACATGTGCAGCAAGCCAAGGAAGGTGCATGAATGGTTCTAATACATGGAAAGTGGGGTGAGTACACCCCTTGGAAACCTGTGTAAACACACAACTTGGAAGGGAACACACGAGCAAAGGTGCATCACAAACTGGAAGGCAGGAGAACCAAAAATCCAAAGTGGTGGTTAAACCTACAACACATCTTAGTAAGATTCATACATACATATATAGAATTATATATATACATGTGTAAGAAAATAGATACATATATCATTAGAGTAACCAAGATAACTGAAATACAATAACAACACATGCATGAAACATGTTGCTTTGTTATATTAAGAAGTGAAATTTCCAATCATACAGTACAACCATGACCAGTCAATAGTCCCAATAACGGAACATTACAATCACTTCTGCCTGCTCCTCCAAAGAGATGTACTTGCTTTGCACTGTGGAGAAATCAAGGCTTGTTACAATACTCTCCAAGCTTTGTCTAAGATACTCCTATCGGAAGCTTGGCTGCCCAAAAGCCCTTACAATGAGTTATGAGGTTCTATAAATAGCAAAGGGTGGGGTGACCCTTTACATTCCCCTTTGTGGCTCTTCACCTACTACATGACTATTACATTCAACTATCAACACTTGGACTTTCACTTTACAAGATGATACATATAATCTGCACATGTACCCATGTCAGACAAAATAAGCTTGAGCGAGCCATACAAGCGAACCCTAAGACTCAGACAGTTATGGTAAGACCAACTCTTGGACATTCTCGCGATGATCTATGGTGGTGAACTGACGCCAAGTTTGGTCATACGTGATGGTGTCCATGCACTCAATAGTGACATCCTTCTGAAAGAAAACTCTTGCCTTCGTTGTATCCAGGTACACCAATATGGATCCTCTGTCAAAGTCATCTAATAACATGCACATCATTGTCTTGAGTGTAGTTGGACCAGAAACATATTGATGCATAGTGTCTACACTAATCTTCAAGTGTGTGTTGGTGACTATGTGCATAAACTTGTTGAAATACATGCAATTAGACTTGGTTTTTGTCTTCGTGTCGGTGAGCGTTCCAATGGGAGGGATCACATGAGTGTGTATAATGACATCCATGCTCCTGGAAAACCTTGCATGTGATTGACAGCAATGCTTACCCTATCTGCTCCATGCTAACTGTTGGGTTGGGTCTATAACCTGTATGGGCACAATTTCATTAGTCTATGGATGTTGCATCTCCTGTTGTACATGTTCCTACTGTAACTCCTTCTCTCATCTGTGTAGCTCCTGTTCTTCCTTGATTATACGCTTCAGCACCTACAACTCCTTTCTCTCTCTCTCTGCCTTCACATGATCCTCTTTTCATGTTGTCACCCCATAGCCTCAATCTCCAAAGATGTTTTCATCATCAGTGGATCTGCTTGGAACTTTGCTCTATCTCTGCATTGTCAACAACCTTCCTCTTGCATTTGTCGCATGCATGTATGCTATCATCTATTGTTGTTGGTGGTGTTTCTCGCTGTGATGTCACTTCCATTTCATCTTGATATCCTTGTCTATGAACAACTTGATGTCTTCATAGACAGGCAAGTTCATTAACACTTGATCCACTGCATCCCCAGTTATGCTCTCAATGGTGTCTTTGACTCTTCTCTCTTGGAAGCCATTGTACCTATGTTGCTAAGAGGCAGACAAACACCTGTGATACCCAAAGACATATCAACACTCATGGCAGGAAATTTGTTAGTTGAAAACCAAAACAAGCTAGAGGACTGACATGCAACATACTTGTGTGGTTGTCTGTGAAGATTGCACAATTTTCACTGGGAGGCTGGGAGACTGACAGCCAAAAATGTGCAAGGCATAGTCTGAGCTGTTGGGAGGCTGACTAACTACTGGAGCTGCATAATACACGGTCCATCCTAGACTTCTCAGGATTGAAACTGCGCAATTTGCAATTTTAGTCAGCAGTGATATGCAAACCAACAAACTTCATTGAAAATTTTCTAGGGCTAGCAAGGCACTGCTTCCTAGAATTGTGCAATGCAAGCCTAAAGGTCAATGTTGGGCCATACTTGCATAATTTCTAGAGGGAAGGCAAAGCCTTCACTTCTAGAAATTCGCAATGCTAGCTAAGCAAGGCAAGGTCTGGGCTAAGGCAGCCCTGACCCGCTGATGGGAGACTGAAAACATGAGCTGAATGCATGGTGATATTGAGCATAAAAAAGAGCGAAAGATCATGCTTGCAAACAGTAAGTGTAGGATTCAGAGCATGGGAAAAAATGCATGTGTGTGAAGCGCATTGTCACAACAGTGACCACAGGTGGAAAACAGTGTCATGCATGCGATAGCAGTGAGATGAAAACATAAGCTGAAACAATGCATCTACAAGCTAACATGCATCAAAACGACAACAAGCACTCATTGAAATCAAGCAAACAACACTTACACAAAGTGAAACACAAAAAGCGACAGAAACACAATGCAAGACATGAGAAGTAGACTGACCCTGTAATAGCTAAGCTAAAAGTGGGAAGACTCCTGGATGTGATGTGGGATGTCAAAGCTACAAGATCGATGTGAGGAATGAGCTCTGCAAGATTTGGTTCATAAGTTTTGATAAGATCAAGGTTATGATGTGCATTCCACAAA
Organism: Pinus taeda; assembly: GCA_000404065.3. Lineage (NCBI taxonomy): Eukaryota > Viridiplantae > Streptophyta > Pinopsida > Pinales > Pinaceae > Pinus > Pinus taeda. The sequence continues at coordinate 34,035 of APFE031532192.1, forward strand.
TCTAGGAAAAATAGACACTTGGTGAGAGGTTTCTAAAATTATATTTGCATGTAGCCTACAGTTGCTAAAAATAGATCCCTCAAATCTGGGTTTCCTTTTGCATGTTTCCCTTTGCTATTTGAGGAAAAGTAACCCATGCATACAAATCAATTTTGCTCGGTCCTGAAGGGGACCGATCAACCTAAGGGCACATGCAACGTTCTGCAAACTACGAATGAAAATTTTTGCAGTTTCTAGGTTGAGCATAGCTAAGTGTCTGTTAGGTATTGCGCAATTTCTAGGATAAGCAGGTCACTGCCTCCCAAAATTGTGCAATTTTTGTGCTGAGGCATAGCGTCGAGTCAGATTGCGTAGTTTTCTGAAGGAGGACTACCCGACTGTTCTATGCAATTCTGGAGCCCAGTAGGCTGCCTAACTGATTTGCACAATTTCTAGAGGGAAGGTTGGTTCCCCTCCAAAATTACGCAATTTTCTAGGGGAGTGTCTCATCCAGCAAATAGTCTAAGTCCAGAATGCCAACCTATGAGAGGGTGACAAGCAAGATGACATGCACAGTCCGGAAAACCAATGAAGCTTGTTTTTCATATAGTGCAAGACATGCTACTAAGGATAGTTGGTAGGGAGGCTCGGAAATGAAGCTAAGGTGAAATTTTGGAGGGTGGTTGTAGCTGCTATAACAAGCAGGTAGACACATGCAAAGGGTGTACATTAGGAAAGTGCACCAAAGATTCCTTTCATGAAAACAACATTCGAGCATAGGCAATCCTTGATTAAGTTCACTCAGATGTGTGTGGACCGTTCTCGACAACATCCATGGCCAAGCATAGGTATTATGTTATATTTGTTAATGATTTTTCTCGTAAGTGTTGGATCTTCTTCATGTAGAAGAAAGATTAGACTTTTGCAATTTTTTGTGAATTTAAAACACTAGTCGAGAAAGATACTAGCAGGAAATTTAAAGCTCTCAAGAGTGATAATGGTGGAGAGTATGTGTCTAATGAGTTCAAAATCTTATGTGCATCAGAAGGCATTTGACGGGAGTTGATAGCACCTCATAACCCACAACAGAATGGGGTGGCTGAAAGGAAGAACAAGAGTACTATGGGCGAAGCACATGTGATGTTGCATGATCAAGGACTACCATTACACTTGTGGTCTAAAGAATTCAACACAATTGTTTATTTGAAGAACATAAGCCCTCATCGAATTCTCATGATGAGTACGCCGGAAGGGGATTTTTCAGGGAAGAAACTAGATGTAGCACACATCGAGATTTTTTGTTCATTCTACTTCCATGTAAAAAAATATGCATGGAAAAATATTGATCCAACAACAGAGTTGGGAATATTTGTGGCATACATCGATACACCTCAAAACAATTGGGTGTATCTGTCGACCAACAAGATGACAGTGGTTCGCAAAGAAGTAAAATTCGATGAAGAGAAGGCCATGAGATGTTCCCTTGAGAGGGAGCTTAAACTTACATGCAGTTGAGGATATTTTAGCTCCTAGGGAGGAACCTCAGGATTATCTGGATCAGCCACATGCAGAGGAGTAGGAAGTGGAGACACCCACTCTTGCAGAGTCTTCCAAAGATGGGAGAAATCACACCAAAGAGGCTGAGAAGTTATTGCATGATGCTAGAGAGAATGTGGGAGAACCCACATCACAACGCAGACATAGGAGGTCATCAAAGAGGTACACTGGTTTGTTATACAATATTTTGTCACACTCCCCATCTCATATCCTAAAGTGTCAAAATGAAGAAATTTGTCAGTGTATTCACCATGAAACATGTTCAGAAGCATTCATTGAAAAAAGATGAAAAATTACCTTGAAATAATTCTGAAGAAACATGTCAAAAAACCTTTTTTGCAGGATTATCACTTTTTGCATCACTAGTGACTCATGCTGGCACCTTGTTGCACTATATCGTCCTAGTGTTGCAAGCACATATTTTATCAGGAAAACCTGTGTTGGACCTCTTCAAGCAGTTTTTCCTAAAGTGGAGGAGAAGCTTCTCTTACTAAAAGTATCGAGAACGACAAGTTGGTTATAGGTCAATGAGGATTGAAACAAGATCTCCCATTATTGGTCCTTGATTCTACTTCCATGGATATTTCCCTTCCAATGTGGAACCTATCCCTCCTTTTATGGATCCTAAACTCCCTCTCCTTATCTATAAATAAGATCCCTACTATCCACTACTGGTTGTGTTAGAAAATTATATATTACAGATCAATGGAACAGATAAAATATATTGCAAAAATATAAACACATAAAACAAGAGAGATACAGATATCTATGGTTCACCCAATTTGCGCTACGTCCACAGAGAAATAGGCATTCCTTCCTTTTATATTATCCACAAACTAAAGAGATACAACCTACAGCAAATCTGTTGTAATTCCCTCATCGCTCTCACACAATCTCCTCTCTCTTTCTCACTCAGAATACATATCTACGTAGACGCAATAAAATTCCCTCATATATAGCGAGGGGTTTCCTTCTAGGGAAAAAACCCTAAATTAAACATAACTTCTACCATCAGATCTTTGCCTAATGAACGGCCCAGATTGACTACGAAATTACAACATTTTACAAGGCAATTTTACATCTATTTTTAGCTTTGGGGGCAAGGGGGGCTATAAATAATCGTCATCGGCCCCCCTGGACCCCTCTGGGAGTGCACATTTTATGGGTGGTGTTGCCGCCACATCACAAACTAGGGTCCAATGCGGCGATACCTTTGAATAAAGAAGATAATCAAGCTCCACACGCAACGGTTTGGCTATTGATTGGTTGCCTTCCTAGTGTTGAATTATGCCCAAACGCTGCCCATTTTGCTAAGGAGAAAGGAGTGCTTGAAGGTTAAGGCTAGGACTTGGAAACTAACCTAAAGGAGGCTTTCAACATCAAGGCTTAAGTGGTTGTAATGCTCCCTTTACCATCTATAAATAATGCATTATGTGTTTTCTTTCCATAAATGTGCCAATCATTGCTCATTTACTATAATACTCCTTGATCAGTTATATGGTTTATATTGGAATGGTTTTTTCTATGTATGTATTTTCTATCTCCATGTGATTTTCCTTGCAGGTATTCATCCATAACAACGAAGAGGAGATTGAGATTAAAAACAGAAGAATCAAGGATGACACCAATGGATGTTAGCATCAGAGTGAGAAAGGTCATCTATCCTCCTTCATGTTTTCTAGTATAAACTAGGAAATTTTGCACATATTTGTATTTGTTTGTTGCTAGATCCTCCCATATGACTAGAGGGATCATTTCTATCTGCAGAAAGGATTTCCTGCACAACATGGCAATATGGATCTAATGAGCAGATGTGTAGATATTGAGACATCCTCTTTTGAGGAAGCAATACAACAACCAGTTTGGTTTGATGCCATGGTTGAGGAGTATGACTCCATTATTAGGAACAATGTTTGGGATGTGGTCCCAAGACCAATAGACAAGTCAGTGGTGAGTTCTAAATGGCTTTACAAGGTAAAGCAAGCAGCAAATAGTAGTGTGGAGAAACACAAGGCTAGGTTTGTGGCTAGAGGTTTTCCTCAAGTGGAGGGGATTGATTATGATGAGACTTTTTCTCTTGTTCCAAAGTACTCATCAATCAAATCCATTCTAGCACTGTCAACACAGATGGGATGGAAGATACATCAGATGGATGTAAAGACAACATTCCTCAATGACATGATTGAGGAAGAGGTGTATATTGAGCAACTTGAGGGATTTATGACCTTCAACAGAGAGTCACATGTGTGCCAAATTAAGTGAGCACTATATAGGCTAAATCAATCACTGCATGCTTGGTACACTAGGATTGATATCTATTTCACCAGGTTGGGCTTCACCAAAAGTGACACAGATGCAAACCTTTACCATATTGTTGTTGAAGGTAAATTGTTGATTATTGTTTTATATGTCGATGATTTAATTATGAGAGGTGATGATAAGTTGATCAAGTCTTACAAAGAGGATCTTGCAAGAGAGTTCAAAATGAAGGACTTGGGGCTCATGTAATACTATCTGGGTATGGAAGTATGGCAAGGTGATGAGGAAATTTTTGTCCCTTAAAGAAAGTATGTCATTGAGATACTCAAAAGGTTCCACAGGGAGAGAAGTAAACCCATGGAGACTCCTCTAGCAGGTAATTGGAGGAAGGAGGATGTTACTTCTAGTGAAGTAGTGGAGGCTGCTATTTATAGGCAGCTTGTGGGTTCAATCATGTATTTGGTGAACACACAATTGAACGTGTGTTATGAAGTTAACCAGCTTAGTCAAGCAATGGTTAAGCCAACCAAGTTGTATTGGAAGGCAACTAAACATGTGTTGAGATACCTCAGAGGCACTGTTGGGTCCCTATAATACTAGTGATTACCCCATTACTATTGTAGTTGTACCCCTTATTAATATTGTTGTGCCCCTATTGTCCCCATATTGTTATTACTGTGCCCCATAGAATCCCTCTATTGTTATTTTTGTGGCTTTATATTATTATTGTTAGGTCGGTTGGGTTATATATGTGACTCCTTAGACTCCTATAAATAGAAAGGAGGTTTTTATCATTTGTATCATCGAAGAATTGTTCATTTATGTAATGTAAAGGAGGTTGCCCCCTCACAGAGGCTGAATTCTAAGGTGTTTATATATCTTTTCTATCTTTTCTTGAGCCGGTTTCATAACATTTGGTATCAGAGGTTTGGATTCTAGGGTTTCGCTGCTCCAAACAGGTCATCGTGGCATTTTTGCTATAACTTGTTTTTTGCAACGTTTCAGAAGCTAAAACAAAAACCCATTTGAGAAGACATCGCATTGAATCTCACATCCGAATATCAGAGCTTTTCGCACTTTATATTCGGAGATATGAACTGAGGAAGTTGGTCCTTTTGCAGAATCCTGAATTACATTCAAAATAGGTGACCTGGGGACGATCTTCATAACTTTCTCTCTGAGAATCAGATTGAAATTTCGTAAGAAGTTACAGAAAGAGGACGGACTGTAGTTTCTTGTATATATTTTTCAGAGCCAAAGGTCAAAAAAAGGACACGTGGCACGTCGTACAAGTGCGCTCTACTGAATTTGTCTATAATCAGGTCACTGTGGAGATTTAACATAACTCTTCATTGGAGAATCCAATTGGGGTCAGACTGGTGGCATTGGAAAGAGGACACAGAAGGCTACCGTAGGTCGAAATTTCAGAACTGGATGATCCAAAATTACAGAGATACATCAGACGCAATATCTAGCTCCTACAAAGTGAAAAAAGGTGTGTATATTTTTTTAAATGTTTTCTTAAGCTTGGTTTGAAAAATTATTTTGAAGGAATTCAAAGGGCATAGTGAAGCATTATTATCAGTAATTGATGCCCCGAAGAAAGAAAATGGAAACACTAGTAGGCGACCTGAAAGCTCTAGCATGACTCATGAAGAAGAGGAAGAAATGCAACATGATATATCAAAATTACGAGACCAAGTGCAACAAGTGTCACTTGCACAAAAAGGAACAGAATCTAAGATGGATTGTTTAAAGAAAGGTGTAGAAGCTAAAATGAATGACGTGGAAGCTAAGATGGATGATTTGAAGATAGATTTGAAGACAGACATGGAAGAATTGAAGATAAATATGAATAAGTTGCTACAAGAAAGGGTCACTAAGGGTGAAAGGGTAGTAAAGGAAACTCATGATGAGAACAAAAGAAATGTTAATCATGATTCCATAGACTCTAATGTTGGATCGAAAACCCACCATATTTCAAAAATTGATATGAGGAAGTTTGATGGCAAGGATCCCGCAACATGGATATTACAGATGGAGCAATCTTTCGATCTCAATAATGTGCAAAACACACAAAAGGTACGTATGGCAACTTTATATTTGGAACCAAATCAGTTTGTATGGTATCAATGGCTTTGCTCTCGTAAAAAAATTGTCACTTGGGAAATTTTTACCGAAGAATTGATGGCACATTATGAGGATACAACAAGCAACACTTTTTTTAGCCAATTGATAAGTCTCAAACAAAAGGGTTCAATAATGGAGCACATTGAGGAGTTCCAAAAATTGAACATAACGGTAAAAAATATTCCAGAGGAGCATAGGATTGATGTGTTCATAGGGACTTTAAAGGATAATATCCAACATGATGTTCGCCTTTGGGAACCTGATTCATTAGAGAAGGCATTCAGGTTAGCAAGAAAAAATGGAAAGCAAAATTATGGCACAGGAAGCATACCACTCACAATATAAAGATGGAAGTGTTGTTTCCCCTAGCCTTCTACAACCTATAAGGTTGACACCCACAACAATTGGAAGAAAAAAGAGCAAAAGGGCTTTGTTACAGTTGTGATAGCAAATACACTAAAGGTCATAAGTGTGCTGAGAAGAAATTATTCTACATAGATTGTGAAGAGGAAGAAGAAAAGGAGCAAGAAAGGGCAAAAGAAGAGGATATACTCCAGGAACAAAGCCTAGATGAAGAACAAATGAATCCGACCATATCTTGTAATGCATTGGCGGGAATTACCACTCCTCAAACCATCAAGATAGAAGGACAAATCAAGAAGAAAAAGGTAATAGTGTTGATTGATTCAGGAAGTACCCACAATTTTATTCATTGTAAGGTAGCAAAAGAATTGAATTGCTTCCTATATCCAGCACCAGAGGGTCAAGTGATGTTTGCAAATGGAGGAACAATAAATTGCTCTAGAAAGGGCCATTAATATCAAGCTATCCATGGGAGAATATGTATTGACTAGCCCAATGCTTTCCATTCCAATGGGAGGTGTTGATGTTGTACTAGGAGTCCAATGGTTACAATCCTTGGGTACAATAGCTTTTAATTTTCAAGAACTTTTCATCAAATTTTCTATGGAAGCAAAGGAAGTTGAATTAAGGGGTATTGCAGGGAAACTAGGAAATATAATCAGCTCTAATGGTATGACAAAGCTTCTAAAA
>APFE031532192.1:42969-155098 GCA_000404065.3 Pinus taeda
CTCTGTAAGAATTCCCAGCTAAAGCAAAAGATTCTTAGGGAATTGCACACTTCTCCCTTAGGAGGGCACTCAGGATTTTTAAAAAGTTACCACAGGGTTAAGAAGGAATTTTTTTGGGATGGCCTTAAATCAGATATTCAAAAGTTTGTGGCGGAATGTTTGGTTTTCCAACAAAATAAAGTTGAAACAATTAAGACACCTTTATCCATTCCAAGCCAACGTTGGGAGGAGGTTTCAATGGATTTTATCACAGGTTTACCCAAGTCTGAGGGAAAGAGTGTCATCATGGTGGCAGTTGACAGACTTACCAAGTATGCACACTTTTGTGCATTATCACATCCATTTAAAGCTAGTACAGTTTGTAGTGCATTTATGGAAACAATTCAAAATCTACATGGAAACCCAAAGATTATTGTAAGTGACAGAGATCCCATTTTCACTGGAAATTTTTGGACAGAATTATTTTCTTGTCTTGGTACTCAGTTAGCTCATAGCTCATCTTATCATCCTCAATCTGATGGGCAAACTGAGATAGTAAACAAATGTTTGGAAGGTTATCTTCGTTGCTTTGTATCTGATAAACAGACACAATGGGTCAAATGGTTGCCTCTGGCTGAATGGTGGTATAACACTTCCTTCCATACAACAACACAAATGACCTCATTTATGGCACTTTATGGGTATGAGCCACATCCATCACATCATATTTAAGAGAAAATTCTAAGGTTCAAGCAGTGGAACATCACATCGAACATCAACAACAAGTCCTCCAACTCTTAAAGGATAACCTCGTGTTGGCACAGAATAGAATGAAACAACAGGTAGATCAACATCGCAGTGAAAAAGTTTTGATGTATGTGATTGGGTATTCTTAAGGCTACAACCATATAAGCAAATGTCCCTCAAGCAAGCTAAGAAGGATAATAAATTATCACCAAAGTATTATGGTCCGTACAAGGTGTTGCAAAAGATTGGTACTATGGCATGCAAATTAGAGCTTCCTGCAGCTTCTCGATTGCACCCAGTTTTCCATGTTTCATGTTTAAAGAAGGTTATAGGTGATAAACTCCTAGTTCAAACAATATTGCCAGAACTTGACGAGGAAGGAAAAATTATATTGGAACCAGAAGAAGTCACAGAAACAAGAACTCGACAGCTACGAAACCGATCAATTTCAGAGTATCTTATCAAGTGGAAGAACTTATCTACTAAAGATTCCAAGTGGGAGGATGAGAATTTTATACAGAAGCATCCATAACTACTCAAGCGTTGAGTACAACACTTTTTTGAAGGAGAGGGGCATGTTGGGTCCCTATAATACTAGTTATTACCCCATTACTATTGTAGTTGTACCCCTTATTAATATTGTTGTGCCCCTATTGTCCCCATATTGTTATTACTGTGCCCCATAGAATCCCTCTATTGTTATTTTTGTGGCTTTATGTTATTATTATTAGGTCGGCTAAGTTATATTGTGACTCCTTAGACTCCTATATATAGAAAGGAGGTTTTATCATTTGTATCATCGAAGAATTGTTCATTTATGTAATGTAAAGGAGGTTGCCCCCTCGAAGAGGCTGAATTCTAAGGCGTTGATCTATCTTTTCTATCCTTTCTTGAGCTAGTTTCATAACAGGCACTACTTAGTACAGTCTTTGGTACAGACAGACAGAGGGATTGAAGCTTCAAGGCTCCATCGATGCAAATTGGGTAGGGATTCCATCCAACTAGAAGAGCACATCGGGTGGGATCTTCAGTATTGGGTCATTAGTTGTTTCTTTGTACAGTAGAAAACATAGATCAATTGCACTCAATTCAGTAGAAGCAAAATACATGGCTTCTAGTTAAGCAACTTATGAGGCTAAATGGATGAGGAAGATTCTTGTTGGTTTCTTTGGTCAATAGATGGATCCAACTGTGATTTACTGTGAAAATCAGAGTTGTATCAAACTCTCTGAAAATCCAGTTTTTCATGATCGGTCCAAGCATATTGATATCCGGTATCATCATCTTCGAGATTATGTGTAGAGGAGAATTATGTTGTTGGAATACATTCCCACAGAGGAGCAAGATGCAGATATTTTGACAAAGTCTTTGTCAAGATGTAAATTCAAGTTTCACAGAGGAAGGAGTGGGGTAGCAGATAGTCCTTTTCTTGTTGAGAGGGAGTGTTAAAAAGAACAACAAGAAATCCTAATTTAATTTGTCCTTGAATTAAATTAGGAATTAAATTGAAATTCTATTCTCATAGAAACTTGTAATAGTTAACTACGTTAATTTGACTTAGTTGGCTTAGGAAATTCGAGTTGGAAGCCTATCTAGAGTCATGTAGAGTGATTTCTAAATTTTAGGGGCCCAGGTTGAGTTATTTTGAGTTGTAATTAATTAACTCAGTCTAGCTGAGTTATAGTCAGTTAAACTAGTTCTTATTGTTGGAGGAACTAGTAGGATGTATATTAGTGGGGACAGGCACCAGTGCATCTTCATTGCCACACTAGTTAACTAAAGATTCACTCATAAATAACTCATGCATGTCAGTTCAAAGGAAGACCCAGTTGAGATTAGAGTTCAAGGATAATGTACTATCAGTTGTATAATTGTTCAAGTTGTACAGATGGTACATGCAATCAGTTGAGGGCTTATGGATGGATTGAGCAGTCATCGGCGAAGAATTTCCCAATTAAATATGGGTTAATTCTCTTAGGAATTGCGCAAGGAAGTATGGGCTTATCAGACAACAAAATTGGTTAAGTGTTGGCTTGAGCTAGCTTGTGAGGTAGGTAGATAGATTGTACTTGTGCAAGAATTGTTCTGGTTGAGCAAGCATTGTATTTTCTTCTCAGATCTTTTGGTTAATGCAATATAGATAGTTGAAGTTTTTAGCAGTTTATTTCCCCAGAAAAATATTGTGTTATGTGCGAGTGAAATTCTTCCTTTTCTTATTATTATTTTCATCGATCAATTTTAGTTTCCATTGAACAGTAGGGTAGATTCTTGTCTTGTGTTTTAACATATCACATAAGTTGTTGAATCTACAAGTAAAAATCTACATTCCAAACAACTGAAAAAGTAGCCAAAGCCTTCACTTTTTTAGGAGATGGAAAAATTGATTTCAGCAATCCCATTGCCACAGTCCATCTTCCTTTTATTCAAGGAACCACTGATAAGTTGGCTCAGATTCTTAAGAAAAATAATATTTCTATGACCTTTAAATTTCTTACCACCATTTGGTCTTCCCTTAGGTTTGTTAAAGACTGGATTGACCCCTCTAACTCTAAAGGTGTTTACATGATCCCTTGTTCTCATGGGAAGCCTTACTAGGTGAAATTGGTCATTCCATCAAGTGAATAATTCAGGAGCATGTTGTGGACATCAAGCGTAATCACTCTTGATCATCATCTCTTGTTGAACATTCGACTAAAACTAAACATCACACATATATAGAGGATGCATGTTTCCAAGCTAAGATTTCTCATTATCATCACAAAAAGTTCAAGGAAGCTATCTAGATAGAGAAATGAGTGGGTAAAAATATTAACAGGGACAACGCCCGGCATATTAATAAAAATTGGATCTCTGCTCTCTCCTTGAGGTATTCTTTGTAATTTGTCTCCCTCATTCTTTAGTTTTCCTCTTTTTTCCCTGATTGTCTCCCCTCTTTTCTTTTCATTCTTGGTTTATTCTTGTTCTCTTTTACATTATCTCTTATCACTTTGGTTATTTAACCTCCTTATTTATCCGGTTTTTAGGTTTATTTATTATGGAAAATTATTTTTTCTTTATTTCCTTCTTTCCTCTTTTTCTTTTTTTATTTATTTATAACAATTTAATTATTTATTCTGACCAATTAACCCTTTTCCCCTTTTATATAATAGTTATATATATATATAATTCATAATTGATTATATATATATAATTATAATATATATATATAATTATATATATATATATAATTACCATATAATTCCTCATATACTTTATTTTAATTAAAATAAAATATATTTTATTATTGTATATTTTTGTTTATATCTTTAACCCCTAATTTTGTAATAAGTATTTATTTATTATTTCTATAATTCTATTACTTAATTATTTATTTTTAATAAGTAATTAATTTAGATTCTTAATTTATTTTATTGTAATTTTGTTCTTATTATTATTACCAATTAGAATTATGAGTTTTTATTATTTTTATTTTTTATTTATTATTATTTAGAATAATTATCAATTTTCTTTAAATTTTTTATTAACCCAAATTATTCATTGTATTTTCTTATTATGGCTTTTTAATGATATTTTATATTATTTAATTTTTTTATTTATTATTTTTGTGATTACTTTCTAATGGCTAGTTTCTCATTTATTTATTTTCTCCTCTCTTTTTATACCATTAGTGTCTTTCTATATAAATCGTTTTGATGATGGATTACATTGGTTAATTCGAAATATATCAACAATTTATTTAATTATGTGATGGATTCGGAAAAAATATTTTTAAAAATTAATGCTTGTTTTCTAATAATTATACAACACAAAGATAAATGAACTCCAATAACTTTAGTATTAGAATTTTCTAGGAAAAAAATAAAAAGAAAAAAAAGGATTTAATCAAATATTCACCGCCATATTAAATAAACTACTAACCAAATCTAAATATGTACAAGATCTACATGTATAATTTTATAACATTAATTTATTGTTCCCATCGCAATTTTTGAAAAAACAGATGGTAAAACTTTTTTCCATAAGCATTCAAAAAAACAAAAAAGTAAGAGAAGAAATATTGACCTTAAAAAAAGCCTTGGTTTTGAAGATAAAATAACACGTATAATGCAAAAAAAATTCATTAGCATAATCTGGAATTTATAGACAAAGATGCCACTTATATGGAAAGTAAGGAGATAATGGTTAAAAAACTTCTAAATAAAATTATTGATTCTAAAGAAAACATTAGAGAAGCAATTTTTACATAAAAATATTTTAGATTTTTCTTAAAAATACCATATTACAATAAATACCACTTAAACATTTAGAAAAACCTAAACTCGAAAAACTATTTATAAATAGTTTAAATGGATAGCTAATAAAATCAACCATTCAAAAGATATTTGCCCAAATTTCCCACCAAAGAGACTAAGAAAGAATAAATGGTTAAAAAGTTCAATAGAATGAATATACTATTATATTATAAAAGAAAATGGTTAAAGAAGTTAATTGGAAAGAATCTACCGTGGTACTGTAAAATGTATTGCTAGAATTAAACGATGAGGAAAAAAAAGTAATAGAATGTGAGAAAGCACCTCCAATGTAAGGAAGCACCTCTTCAACGACTCCTCCATTTTACTACTCCATTATTTATAGCTACCAAGAAAGTTACAACCACTAATGTCTCTTCAAAACATTGAATAAATAATCCATTGTTACTAAAATGGAGTATATATTAGTAATGGTCTTTTGTTAATTAGGGGTCACAAAAGTTACAAAGATATTTGACCATTAAATGATCTCATATATGGTTATCATGAAATGGATAACTAAATAAAATTTGAATTCACTCAGAAATATATAAGTGTATAATGATTTAACTTGAGAAAAAGAATGAAATAATCTCGTTTTCAAACTCTGTACTGGGAAATCATTTTTTGGAATCTAGTTTAGGAAAGTACATATTTGAAATTTGTTTTTAATTCAGATTCCAATTAATAGTACAATTATTTTATTAGTCCGTGCTTGGGACTAATAGCGATCAACCGATCGTTGACCAGCGATTAATTAACTTTGACCAAGTAAAATTTCCCGTATATGTCAGGTTTAAGCCAAAGTTTGAAATAAAATTTTTCTGCTCAATAGATTTTATCCAAAGTTTGTGTTTCGACCTCTTATTGCCGACTGCACGGTATACTTTTCTGAAAACTTAGGCTAAAGAGTTTGGATTCGCCTGTTCATTTTATATCCAAAGTTCGGGCAGCAGCCACAAAGTTTGCAATATATCTTATCCTAAGTTATTTTTGGGGCCTGTTCCACGTTAAACCAGCACCATATTTGCATGTTGACCACCTGTCAGAGCCCATGTTTACCACCCGTGTTTACAAAGCATATGGAACCCTATCAAAGCTTATATCACAAGCAGAAAACCCTGCGAGGAGCCTTTCACCTCTGTGTACTCCTTGTGAGGAGCCTTTCACCCCTGTGTACTCGTTCCTAACTCTGGTGAGTTCTTTTGATCTACACCGAAGCCATAGCCTACATGTGATGTCTCTGTGTCTATAAACTCAAATATTGTGTTGCTAGATCGCAGTGTCGAGTACTTCCCTAATCAAATTTGCTAGAATGCTAACCTGCTGCAGTGCTACTAATCAATTTGCAGAAGAAAAGCAGAGAAAGACAAGAGCTCGGTTGTTTCTCCGGTTAATCTGCGCCTGTAGGTACAATTTAGAAATTGAATTATATTTTTTTGTCATCTTGGTTTGTTATGCTTCTTCTAAATTGTTTTAATTATAAAAACTGAGCAGAACACAAGAAACTTACCTGCTTGCTCTTTGCTCATATACCACGGGCTGCCTGTTCTGTTTCAGTAATAATAATGGCAATAGCGTTCATATGGCTATTTCAGTGTTGCTGCGTATGTCCAAAGCCAGAGCGATGCGATGGTGACGGTGAAAATTGATGAAGAATGGAATAAAACTGAAACAAGCCATGCGAAAAATAACTCTATATAATGAGTGAGAGGACACTATTAAATTTTTACAAGTTGCTGAGAAGAAGTGGGTGGGGATATATTTAGTTTTATATATTTAGAGAATTCATTGATGCATGGAGATTAAGAAAATCGTTTTCTTCGCAAATGCTAGAATGCTAACCTGCTGCAGTGCTACTGGAAATTAATGATAAATCACCTAAGAGCTCGGCTGTTTCTTCGGTTAATCTGTGCCTGTAGGTACAATTTAGAAATTGAATTATATTTTTTTGTCAGCTTGGTTTGTTATGCTTCTTCAAAATTGTTTTCATTATAAAAATTATTACTTACAAGTAATCAGTGACAAAAATATAAATTTCCCTAATCAAATTTGCTAGAATGCTAACCTGCTGCAGTGCTGCTAATCAATTTGCAGAAGAAAAGCAGAGAAAGGCAAGAGCTCGGCTGTTTCTCCAGTTAATCTGCGCCTGTAGGTACAATTTAGAAATTGAATTATATTTTTTTGTCAGCTTGGTTTGTTATGCTTCTTCAAAATTGTTTTCATTATAAAAATGATTACAAGTAACCAGTAACAAAAAAATAAATTTCCCTAATCAAATTATCTAGAATGCTAAAGGAACCAGTTTGCAATAGGACCCAGAATGTATCAGAACTCAGTTTGCAATAAAACCTACTATGTATCAAAACCCAGTTTGCAAACGCCTTCGGCTCATGTAGTACCCGGTAAGGAGACTAGATAAGTTTCAATTCAGATCTCTAGCTTTTGCTCCGTCTTGCAACCCAAAATTTCTACCTCGCCAAGATTTAAAGACCAAAGATCAACATCGATACTTCTGCAAGAAATGTAAATTGATACAATAACTTAAAAACCCTAGGATGAGGACAAAGACCTTACCTAAGATGCAAATCATGTCTAATGCGACATTGTCATCCACAAACCTACCATCGAAGTGGAAGGTTGCCCATAACAGGCCATCCAGTCGGAGCCATTTTATGAAACTGTGTTTAACCACACAGATCCAACCCTTTGACAGGAGAATCGGACTCGGTGCTTGGCCGTGGCTGGCTGATTACCCATATTCAAATTTATATATTGGGTATGTACGCCCCTCTTCTACCAAAGATTAAAGCAAATTATATCTAAATTAATGCTCCCGCATCGCTGTGCATGGTGTCGGAGTCCATAATTCTGTAGAGACTAGGCCCATCGATAAGTAAAGGCATCAACCTGAGAAATAAACCGATTATCTATGCACATAATGACCATGTCAAATGATAAGATAGAGCAGAAAACTATTCTCACCATGAAGGGCAACGATAACCCAGTATAGTGTATGTCGAGGAGATAGACGTGCAGTGCAGACATCAGAAAACCTGAAACAAACTCACAGTCCAATGACAAACAAGAATAGTATCTGTAGATGAAGATCAAGTACCGAGGCTAGGAGGGCAAGCTGGCGATAAATGCAAGCTCTTGGAGGCTACAACTCCCTTATTGCAAGGCGGTGTATGCAAAGTCGAACATGTGGCGATAAATGCAAGGTGGAAAAAATGAAAGGTGGCGCATGCAGAGAAGAATACGTGGTAGTGGTGATTATAATATAGAAGAAAAATTGAAGAAATTGAAACCATGTATATAACTTTGAAGGACGATGCCTGCAATAAGAGCTCAAAACCTTTCGCCCAATCCAAACTCATGAAAATAAAAAGTAAGTAATTTTAAATTTTAAATTTTATTGAAACATTGGTTAAAGTGTACCATATGAAAAAAGTCAAAGCAATTAATATACCATCAAACATCTATCAATCGGTGAATAGAACGCTCTCTGTACTGGTCGTGCTAATTGAAGGACCTATTTGGGAAGATGGCAATGGCTCTAAACAATTCAAAAAGCAAAAATTCAAGTATAATTACAATTTTGTATTGTTGTGTGGCAAACTTCGAAGATGTCAATCCATTTTGGCCGATGTAATATTATTTGAGATTAACAGGTAAAAATGGAGGCCATGTGCCTGGTAAGTCTGAAAGAATGTGTAATGTAAGATATTTTGCAATAATCAAAGTTCCACGGACTTTTGCCGATGGCAATCACATTTTTGAAGATAGCAAAATCTGGGTATGTATTTCACTTATACGAGGAAAGTAATACATATTGAAAGTCTGAGCATGTCAATAATTGTAAAAATTTCTTACGTGGAGGGCAATACATGTTGAAAATCTGAACATGTCAATAATTGCACAAATTTCTTACATGGAGGGCAATACATATTGAAAGTCATGTCAATAATTGCTCAAATTTCTTTAAATTGGTCTGATGTGTACTATTGAAATATTATATATCATTAAGATATTAAATTGCTGGGAAAATAATGTGTACTTTTATGTCTAGGGTAAAGATGTTATTTCAAAACACATGTTATTATACCTGTTGTCCCAGATATTCTGCATTAGTTTTAATACTAATTACTTATTATTTGGGTTAAATCACAAAGCGTGACCCCGACAGGGACTACCGCCATGGCAGTGGCTCCCTTGTTTCACTTAAATTGATGTTTTTTATTGTAATAGAGTAGGAAAAGGTAATGTTAGTAGCTATAATTCAGAACCCAACATTTTTTTGTTTATTGATGGCTCTGAGTCCTAATAAGGTGTAAGAGTAGGTTGCATATTGATTGATCAAAAAGAAACATGAACTCTAATTTCTAATAGACTTAAATTTGAATACACGATTAACATTATTGTTGAATATGAAGTTTTGGTATAAAGACACAAACAAAATTTTCATTTAGATGTAATATGTATTCAATTTTTTGATAATTCAATAATGATATTGATAACTCAGTAATGATCGTGAGATAGGTAAAAATTCCATTCACTATCACTCAACTCACTTGAAAAGACATCAACCAGAGATATTTTAAGATTTTAATGTTGAATCTATTCATTAGAATGTGGATATTGATTTATTAGTTAATATTACTTATTATTTAGTTTTTTTCAATAACATTATCGTTAATTTAATTTCTTATTAAATCAATTTTTAAGTTTTTAGTGTCAGACAATGTCAAAAACTAGAAGATCTCTTATGGTGATACACAACTAACAAATACACAACTAATGCATTTTATGAATAATGAGGATAATTTTTAAGCTATTGTAATCAATGATGATGACCATTTGAAAATACTATGAAATTGTAAAAAAAAGATAAATAATGTGAAATTAAATAAGATCTCAAAAATTTTGTGACATTATAAAAGTTGTTTGACTTACAAGACAGATTAAAAAAGCCACCAATGAAATACAAGGTTATAAATATTGGTACTAAAAAATGTCAACATTGGATCATGTTGTAAGGAAACTAAAAGGTAGGCATATATGAAGATGTTTAAACAATATAATGATGTATTCACCTAGATTTACAAGACAAATTAAATAAAATTGTCAATATTAAGACAAAAATTATTTCAAGAAAATATGAGGTTACAAATCTTGATATTAAAAATAATATGAAGAGGTAAATATTAGATCATACTATACAAAAACTTAAATGTAACCATATATAAACTATTTAAATAATATAAGATATTTTACTAGAATGTGTAATCATATATAAACTATTTAAATAATATAAGGATATTTTACTGAAATGTATTCGTTTAGACATATGACATAAACATAATTCAACATGGCATACCATCGAAGAGAGATATTAAACTATTTCAACAAAAAAGTTAGAAAATATATGTAATATTCGAACAAATTTATTTAATATTGGAACCATAGAAAGAGATAAACAAATCATTGGATAAAAAAATTGTTTTTCCTAAACACCATTTTTCATGGGTAGAAAAATTGTTACAAATTTAAAAGAAGCATGGACGAATCCAACTATGTGTTAATTTCCTAAATTTGAATTGCACTTATAGAAAAGATCATTGTCTTGCTTACACTATGAGCTAGATATATAGCTAATTATGTAGATCATGATAGATTGGAAATATATTTTACATTGAAATGGGAAACTTAGGCTTATAAAAGAATGTCTTTCATACCAATAAATAGTGGTGCTACCTTTTAGTGAGCAACGTTTGTTGCATTTAGAGGTATTATAACATTGTAGTGTAGTTATTTATTTAGATGATATTATTGCATATTTAATGAGATGCTCTGCCTACTTTCAATAAATAAAAAAAATTGGAAAGAAGTAAAAATAACCAATTTTTTTTAAAGAAAAACATTAATTTTAAATTTCACTTATTGAAAATGATTATTAATCTATTCTCGAATAGATATTACAACTAGGTACAATATATAAAATGTTATTTTTGTTAGATAGGATTTTGGGATATAATTAAGTTCTAGTTTCAAATCATGACATATTAGAAACAAATTTTAGATTAAAGTGAGGAACTTATGATTATAAAAGAATGTCTTTCATGCGAATAAAGGGTGGATATAAAATCTTATTTTGTTTAAATGGGTTCTAGGATATAATTAAGTTCTAGTTGCAAATCATGATAGATTGGAAACAAATTTTAGATTCAAGTGACGAACATAAAAAGAATGCCTTTCATGCCAATAAATAGTAGTGCTACCTTTTAGTAAGCAAATTTTGTTTCATGTAGAGGTCTCATTAAATCAGAGTGTAGTTGTCTATTTGGATGAGATCACTATATATTCAAAGACATGGCCTAACCACTTTCGAAATTTTCAAATTAATTTTGAAAAAGAAAAAGTATTGAATTTTGTTGAATCTCTAAAAAAACATCTTGAGTATTATAAAAGGTAGATTGTCTGGTTATGTCATTTTGTAAGATAGTGTATTAGCTTATCCTAATAAAACCAATTCCAATACTTAGATTCACAATAAGAAAGCTATGTCATCTCTCTTTGGAAAAATAAATTTCTTAAGAGGATTTGTTTCACATTTTGTTGAAACCATTAAATCCTTAAATAAAAAATGATAAAAATGGATGAAATTTTCAAATGCACCTAAACTGAAAATTTTGTTTCCAAAAAAAACATATTGTTTTAATTATTGTTACACCAACATTAAGGGACCTTGATTTTAGAAAATATTTCTTCCTTTGCATATTTGTGTTTTATCACTCCTTACTTATTGTGCTTACTTAAAAGGAAAATGATGAGAGTGAATTTTCAATTTCCTTTATGACCATAGGTTTACATAGTGCTTAATTAAACTACCCAACCACTGAAAATAAAACATACCATGTGATTAAGGCTATAAAATACTTCAAACGATTTGTTATTTTTAGAGTAAAATATTTTTTAGGTCATAAAATTTGGTTGAATAAAATGGAAATCGCTGAATCATTTTTTAGGAAAAAAACAAGAAAAATTAACCCAATACGGATAAAATTTAGCCCCCAGAACATTAAGTCAAGTAGAAACTATTAAAACAGGCTAAAGAAATATGCAAATGATGTCCTTTATCCCCTAGTAAACACTAACCTATGGGATTATCAACTCTTTAAAACATTATGTACAACATAGATCATTCCAACTATTTAGATGTGAAGAAAAAAAAAAACTCTTTCCAAATACCATCTCATTAATACTATCATTTCAAAAATAATTACGATATTTTATTTGCTAATATGCCTGAAAAAAAATGTTCCAAAAGATCTAAGAAATTCAATTTTTTTTCCAAAAGATCTAAGAAATTCACCTAATGGAATAGTTGGATTCTTCTTGGTTGAGACCACTACTCAAAAAATTATAAGAGTAGGATAATATTAGCCAAGTCCATATGCATGCGTTATAAAATACCAAACATACCACGTGTGTTAGAAAATAAAAGAAGTCAACCATACTCTCACAACCTACTAACATTGAGAGACGCTTTGAGTTGAAATGGAGATATTAACCTTCACTCCTTATGTAGCTGGCGCATATAATTACTGGAATCTCATTTATGTTCGTTTTTTACGACGTTTCACATTTTCTTTACTAAAATTAACTAAATATGGTTCTTTGTTATTAAACCAACTATTACTGAAACGTTGTGGTTGAATTCATTCATAAAAAAAATTGATTTGATTAATAAAGAAAAGCGATTGATCACCACCGTAAATGGGCACAATGCACTCCCAAATGCATTAAGGGTATAATTTGAGTGATTCCTAAAGTAAATTGGGCACATCACCTTATTTTCTTCGGTATGGAAAATGAGTCATTTTACCTTTCAATATTTTTGTTATCTTCTTTATAGTTGTCCCAAGTAGTAAGAGGAAATAATTCCCCTAATATCTGGAATAGGATTGATATTTTAGTAAGGCTAGAAAAATAAAGAGAGAAAGCAAAATAGAAATGTGTAGTTATGAAAAAATGGTTTAAGAAGAAAATATCGATTAATAAGAATTTTCAAATTTATATTTTAGTTATTAAATGAGACAAAGTGAATGATTTTAGTGGTGATATGTCAAACTAACTATTAATTTATACTTTTATAATTAGATAAAAATAAATTACATGGCCTACATTAGTTTCATGATGTAGAAGGAAAATTTGACCTTCTTCAATGACCTACCTAATGTTGAAGTGACACTTCAATTAGTATGTAAAGGAAAATGCGACCTTCTTCAATGACCTAATGTTGAAGTGACACTTTAATTAGCTCACCTTAAAGGCAACTAGCTTGTATATAATACACTTATTTCATGAATTTTCTTTCTTTCTAATATTTGTTTTAAATTACTTTTATTTCCTAGTGTAAAATGTCATTTTTTGGTTTATTTTGTATGGATTTTTCCATATTGTTTTTTTATTTACAAATCTTTCCATCTTTTCGTTTCCAAGATTTTTTTTCTACATTTAAATTAATAAAATCTCTTTCTGATTAGGGCACCTAGAGGCATTTTGCTAAGTCCTAGCCTTCATATGCATTCCCTAATTATGATTGGAAAAGGGGAAAAGAAGAAGAAGTAAATTTAAAGATTATTAAAGTAACTTAAGTAGTGGTATGCATGAAGCATTGTAAATGAATCCCCTTTGATGGCTCCAAAGCTCAAGTTATCGCAATTAATGAATCAACTAATTAAAGGGATATAGTCAGTTACGTTCAATTCAAATGACCATGTTAAAGGCAATTAGCCATGCTTTCAAAGTTAAAAGTGTTAATGGGATATGTACGTGACTCAAGTATGATTAATTAATAACCTTATTCCAAAATGGATATGATATCATACTATTTGTAAAGAGACATGGCTTTCCATATCTACCTCTTATTATATATACATATTTATGTAGGTACAAAGAGAGATTAATTTAATCTTAATAAAAGGGACATGTAGATATCTTTGTTGGGGCTACAAATGTAGATGGTAGTTGAGAAAGGCTTGTGAGGTTGAGAGACTTCACTAGAGCTATAAACATTTGTAGAAAGTTTAGAAATACTAAAAGACCATTATAGAATAGAATTGCAAATAAATTTCACCCTAGATTCAAATAACCGTTATGATCATGACTATAACCTAAATATTTGGATCATTCATAAAATAAATTAATCACATTGTTCATCCTTTCAATATAACTAATGAGTTACCATGACCTTTACATTGAATTGATTAAGGATTCCCTCATGGGGAAGACTATTACAAGATTCCACACTTGAAAATAGATGCATCTTCATGGAGAATAGATTAAAGTCTTCCCACTACTTGCCTCATGGTTGAGAAATTCATAACAAAGATTCAAGACTTTCTCTTGTCATGGGGGGTTCACTCGGGGAGAAATACCATACCATGTGGGTTCATATTGGGGGATATATGTTGAGGAAAAAATGACATAATATATTGGGGGATATATAGGGGTAAAGGGTTTTTATATTGGTAGGTATAAAAACTAGAGCTCAATGTTAATAAAAATGTATAAAAAAATATAAAAGGGTATAAAAAATGCTAATGAAAAAATGGATACTTGCAATATCTATTGAAAATAGGGGTTTTCTAAATTGGGAAGGTGTATTGGGTTCGTATTGGTAGGGGCTTAAATAATGTGATTTCTAGAGGTATTTTCCAATATGTAATTAAATTAGGGGTAATTTTTAATATGTCATGAATGCACATGATATGTCATAGGTTCATTGAGTGAAACCTCATGTCTCTTGTATGTTTTGATTTATTGAGGCCTTAATAAGCCTTATGTTTACAGTTATTACAAGATTTTTTTTTTTTTTTTACTTTATTTTCTATTTCTCTAAAATAGTGCTTACAATAATGTATTCAAAGTTATAAACATCTTGGTAATAACCTCCTTTACTTTTTTTCTAAAATGTGTTTTTTTAAATCACCTATATTTTTTTTCTTCTACCTTAATTGAATTTGAAAAAAATGATTTTTCAAATTCGAGTAATTCCTTTCAACAATAGTGTTTCTTCATAGTGAAGTTATTTATTTCATAATTGCTTGCTCATTATCTATTAAAGTATTTTCTTTTTTTAAAATTACATATATATTAGCCACACCTAATGTTTTATCAAGTTTTTTTTTAAATCATATTTTAAACTCCCCTTACATATATTATTGAATTTTTTTATCTTTTTAAAATAATATTTTCAAAAATAATATAATTATTCATTTTCATTTTTTTCAAAATCACTCATTTCATAATTCTCAAAATTCTATTTCATAAAAAGTCTTTTTAAATTTTATTGAGCCAAGAGGCTTACTCTATAGCTCAGTCTCAAAGCTATGTATAACTATGTGCATCCCTCTTAAATAAAATAAAATATTCTCTAAAAAGAAAAGCAATGTTGGCTATAATAATAATAAAATATGCTATGCATATTTAATTAGTTGTTCATATAATTAGTTGTCCATAATTAGCTGTCCATATGACTTAATATAATTTCATGTAAAGTAATTAGAAGTAAAAAATGTGAGTAAGATTTTTAACACGTGATATGAACTTCATATATATCTATAAAATGTTTTAATAGAATTAATATCAACGTATACTTAAAATGTGTGTATATATATGTATATGTATTAATGTTGACCTTAGTAAAATATTTCAATGTTCAAAAAGGAAAAATAATTAAAAAAAAACAACTTATATATAATGTGTGTGTATATATGTATGCGTGTTAATGTTGACCTCGATAAAATATTTCAATGTTAAAAAAAGGAAAACTAATTAAAGGTAAAATAATTACGTCGTAAGGCATTCCCCTCTGAAAAGAAATCCCTCTGGTGCCACGTGCACCCTTCTATGCCCTCTGATCGCTTGTTAGATAATTAAAGAATTGCCTACCATCGGATGATTTCCTTGGTGGTTAGGGTAACCAGGTAACCACCTACCATGGTAGGGTTTCTTCGTTTTACATACCATTACTTTTCCCCCAATCTCATAGCTGAGGCACAACAAGATTAGGTTGGGTTGGATCATGCACCTATTTGATTTCTCCATTTATGCAATGCTTAACACCGAACTGCTCCATTTATGTAACTCTCAACATGAAACCACACAACCAAATATTTATTAATAAATTTTGGCATATACAAGCTAGATTTCCCAACGTGTGGTATCAAATTGGCAGTGAAATTTAATGCACAAGGAATGAATCTCCACAACCCAATCTCTCGGACCTACAACTCCATTTCGATAGTATTCATTGACTGTTGATATGGTGGTTTTCTCCTCACCTGGGATGCTAGTTTTTTCAGTGTTCCTTTTCAAAGTGCACTTTATCTAAATTGGATATACTTGAATACTTTTCATAGATAAAATGTCCTGTTTTCTTTGACTGGTGTGACAATTCTCCTTCTGTATTAGATAGCACTAGAATGCACAAGGCCTTTCTTGCTTTGGCTAGGTAATTGGGTACATTTGGTATTCTTTATCTTTTCCTTGGGATTATATGTTTATGTTTTTTTTAGAGATCCTCGGTTTCATTGGCAGAGCCTTCATATGCTTTGTTTTGTTCACGTAAATCATCAATGACTAGTCTCAGCTTTTTTCATAACCCCTGTCGCATACAACTACTCACTCATGTAATTTCTTTCCAGGTTCCTCTTTCTCCTTTGAACTACTTGAAGAATTTAATGGGTTTACTTCACATATGGGTTATCGTTTGCTCTGCCTAATTGTATTCGTGGTTGCCTGGAGTTCCCCTAGGGTTAGATTACGACACTAACCAAGTCTTAGTTTTAAGATTTGTATAGTAGAAAATGGAGGGTAATCCTTTCAAGGAAGGTATTTGATTTCAAATTATTTGAGAGCTTTGTATTGTTTGACAATATTTCCAGTTTCTTTGTTCCCTTTGTAAGTATATTATCCTGACAAGCAGTTTATTTATTCCAAGAAAATGATGATAAAAGTGGCATTCAAGTGGTTGTAGCTGCTATTATAACCTAACTTGGTTGGTTCATTTCTGGGGAAGTTGGGATCTTTCCTCAAACGTGGATCCCAACATTGATGGATGGATTTGAGTTGGAACTACGGTTTGGAATATCATTGCATGTCATTGCTTATCCCATGGTCCTTCACAAAAAACCATGTAACCACCAAATTTTATTTTTCTCTAAATATTGGTGGCATATCTTGTGTCTATTTTAATGTTCTCTAGATGTTGGTGGCAGATCATGTGTCTCTCTCTTTTGCTAGCTTCAGATTCCTGCAGCTGGCCATGGCATTTTTTCCCTTCTATACAAGAAAAAACAAAAAGAATAGAATAGTTTATTGTAGTCTCTCCCTTATTCACAGGAATACTCTTTTTCCTTTTTCAAACAACTAGAACATGCTTACACAGATGTCCAGTGCTGAGAGGACGTAATAAAAATATTTTCATGTCTAAGTCTATGTATTCTAAAAATACATTCCCTCTTTCTTAGCTTGCACAATGGAGGAAGAATACCAATTTGTGTGACAAGAGATTTTTCCATTACAGGTTCTCACAAACTATTTTGATATTTGTAGCTCTTGCAAGTTTGTTAATTATTAAAGTTGCTACTCAATCCAGTCTCTGTAGGACAAGTTGTGGTGGCTTACTCATCCAGTATCCTTTTGGCATTGATGATGGGTGTGGGAGTTTTGAATATAAATCATTGCTTGTGTGCACCAATGACACCAAACTTGAACTACAGACACCCACAGGGAGATATCTTATGAAGAACAACAACTATGCTAATCAACATATAATTATCTCAGATCATTCTACGTGGAGTTGCAGTGCAGGAGATGAACTTCCCCATAGCATAATCTTTAGTCTTGACATCAACAGAAACTTCTCCATTTCAAATTTCAATACTTTTCTCTACTTCAATTGCAATGTGT
This sequence comes from Pinus taeda, assembly GCA_000404065.3. Taxonomy (NCBI): domain Eukaryota; kingdom Viridiplantae; phylum Streptophyta; class Pinopsida; order Pinales; family Pinaceae; genus Pinus; species Pinus taeda. Next base: position 60,966 of record APFE031532192.1, read on the forward strand.
CCTCTACCCTTGTTAAGCCTTAACCTAGTGATTGTAAGGACTAGACCAACCAATGTGAGTTTGTTTATGATAGCAACAATTACATCTACAAAAGTTTGTCTGATTGCCCAAAAGCTCTTTCTAAGGTCTCTTGTTGCTCTTACTATCCTCACACATGGATCCCAACATCGATGGATGGATTTGAGTTAGCACTGTAGTTTGGAATATCAATGCTTGTCATTGCTTGTCCCATGGTCCTTCATAAAAAAAACATGGGATCACCAAATTTTAATGTTCTCTAGATGTTGGTGGTAGATCCTGTGTCTCTCTCTTTCACTAGCTTCAGATTCTTGTAGCTGGTCATGGAATTTTTCCCCTTTTATACAAGAAAAAGCAAAAAGAATATAATAGTTTATTTTACTCTCTCATGTATTCACATGAATACTCCTTTTCCTTTTTCAAACAACTAGAACATGCTTACACAAATGTCCAACGCTGAGAGGATGTAATAACAATATTTTCATGTCTAAGTCTCTGTATTCTGGAAATCCATTCCCTCTTTCTTAGCCTGCAAAATGAAGGAAGAATACCAATTTGTGCAAAGTAGATTTTTTCCATTATAGGTTCTCACAAACTATTGTGATATTTGCAACTCCTTTAGGCTTTTTAATTATTAAAGTTGCTGCTCAATCCAGTCTTTGTAGGACAAGCTGTGGTGGCTTATCCATCCAGTATCCTTTTGGCACTGATGATGGGTGTGGGAGTTTTGAATATAGATCATTGCTTGTATGCACCGATGACACCAAACTTGAACTAAGGACACCCACAGGGAGATATCTTGTGAATAACATCAACTATGCTAATCAACATATAATTATCTCAGATCCTTCTATGTGGAGTTGCAGTGTAGGAGATGAACTTCAACCATAGCATAAAATTTAGTCTTGACATCAGCAAAAAGTTCTCCATTTCAAATTTAAATACTTTTCTCTACTTCAATTGCAATGAGTCCTCTTTCCTTAGGACCAGACCAGTTGATGTGAGTTCGTTTGTGATAGCAACAATTTCCTCTACAAAAGTTTGTCTGATGATGATTATAAGAGCTTTAATGGCATGGAATTTCTATTTTAGTAATAGGATTGAGATTAGTTTTCCGTTAAAGAGGTTTTGATGTTGTTGTATTTCTTGTAAAGGCTTTAATGGGTTTGGATTTTAACTTTTTTACGAAAAAGAATGGGATTAATGTTGCTAACATGGATTTCAGGGTCATTAATAATATTTGAACCTGTGTTGTGGATTTATGGATGGTATTTGGCAAGGTGTGGTGTCTCTTTGGGCCAAATAGAAGTTGTTAGGTTGTTTTGAATTTTCATCGCCATTTTTTGTTGTTGTTGTAGATATCAAGGTGTTAATTCAGAGATTCTACAACATTATCCAAGCAACAATGGGAAGAAGCCCCTTCTGAAAATATGCATCAAGGATATTAATGTTGAGAGAGGCAGTCATAGGCATCTAAATAGAGGAGGTTTGGAAGGGAAAGATACTATGAGCATGGCAGGACCACAGATCAAAGTGATCCAGGTGGCTCCAGAGACACACACAGGACAAGGAGGACTCAAGGAAGCTCAAAAATCAAAGTGATCAGAATGCTTTTGAACCAAGACCAAAGCGTAGACCTCGTCATTCTAATCATGACAATGTGAACGGTTCGTCAATCCGAGTCCGTATGAGAACGTTAGAAGCAGTCAAAGTTGGGTTGACTTTTTGATGACTGGGCAAGCTTAAGGAGGCCAAAATTTGGACTTTTTCTGGCCAATGGATTCCAGCCAACTTGAGCTGAATTCTAGAGGAAATTGTGGGGTCGTTAAATGCACTCCTTTGGCCTAAAATTCAACTTTTTAAACAGGCTTTTTTATAATAAAAAATAAATAATATATATTACACACACACACACACACACACATATATATATATTAAAGGTGGTGGTGGGCCATGACCCCCACCACCCACGCTTCCTCTTAAACCATATATATATATATATAATATATATATATATATTATATATATATATATTATATATATATATATATATATTATATATATATATATATATATATATATATTACACACCACACCACAACACATATATATATTATTAAAGGTGGTGGTGGGCCACTACCTACCCCACCACCCACGCTTCCTCTTAAACCATATATGGGGTGGGCACGGGCCACCTCTAGTGGACTCGGCCCACACCCCGAAGCAAAAACCAACATATCCATAATTAAATACGGGACTAGCGGGGGTCGAACCTGCCTGATCCACGTGGTCGGCCCCCAAGCAGGCGGCCCCAAAACACTACCATATATACATAACAAATGACCATGTGAAACAACTATCCAACGACAGAGTATGGGGGTGGGCCGCCCAATGCAAACCCGACCCCCCATGTTAAAACAAAAAAATATGTGTCCAGTTGTTATGTATTAATTTGGAGGGGCGGGGTTTGACCACCTGACCCCTCCTCAATAAACCATTATTTTTAACCAACGTCCCAACCACCTACCTTGGTTAATCTGTCCAGTGAATTTATATAAACCCGTATTTATATAGTGCACCTAAGCAGAGGATGGAGGAACCAGGAGTGGCACGCATTTCGAGACAAGTTAATTTTAATTAATTTCTATGAATGTGGAACCATGACGAAGCATAATTTTGTAGGAGGACCAAATTTTCACTTTGTCAGGTTTTGACAACTTTTGTATGGTTTTAGCGCTTCTCGATGCCACGAACGCAATGGCGCTATCCGTATCTCCATCAGAGTTCTGAATTTTTCAGTCATTTTTTAGCATGGAGGTGGAACCATTATTGCTACAGAAATAGGGAGCATAACCATGATCCTTGAAATTTCCCTGATGAGGTAATTTTTCTCCATGTCGGAATATAGTCAAGTTTATAGTCGTTTTTCATGGTTTTCCTCAGGGATCGCAATGGCGAGGTCAGATTTGCCTTTCAAGTTGCAGATTTCCAGTCCACCCATGGAGCAAAATCTTTGAGGAATCTAGGGGGAATCTAAAAGATTCCTTGAGCCTCGGATTCTCAACTTCTCAGAATTTAGATTTTGGACAGTCGATTTTGCACTATTCGATGCCACAAATTTGATGGTGCATTCAGATTTATCATTTTCTCATTCTATTCTTCAACCATTTTTCTAAGTGGAATGTAGGTGTCAACATTCATGTGCGAGCAAACATTTCCATGCGATTGATGTTGTGAGATCGATGGTTCGAACAACTTCAGCAATTTAACAACCGCTTCTTCATATGGCCCTTGGTTGTGAGGTATATGCAGTGTTCATGTACTTATTTTTCTATGCATTGTGTTGCACAGGTCCTTGATTGATGTTAGATGTGGGATCATGTTTCTTACTCATTTTTATGATTCTTGCTTGATGTGATGCAGAATCACCTATGTGATGTACTTGTTGTCATGACTCATCATGTTGTGTTTTGAGATCCCTTTTTTGCATGTTGATGGGATACTCATGTGTCGCCATGCATGTTTGTTTTGAGATCCATTTTATGCCATGTCGGCAGGGTGCTCATCATGCATGAGTTTTGTGTCATACTGATAGGAGTCTTTTTGACTGAGAGTTCCTGTAGCAGAACATCTCTTAGATCCACTCCTGTGTGAGGGAATTTTCCTTGTATGATTGCAACATAATCACTTATGTACATCATCACTATTGACTTAATGTAGCGGCCTACACCATCTTGACACTGGGGCCCGAAGACGTAGTCCCTCTTGGACGAACTCCGTTATCAACGGCTTATGTTTTTATGTCGTTGATGATTGTCATGTTCCTCTTCTTTACAGCATGCACATGTATTCATTAATGTTCTTTTAAAAATGCAATTTAACATATCACGAAAGTAAAAGGTCTTGGAAGGGTCCTTCATCACACTCGGACCTGGATCAAGTGGTATCATAGCGATCTTAGCGTTGATATGAATTGCAGCATGAACAATGGAATGTGCAATGATAGAGGATGAAAAAGTGATGTACGAGACCATGCTCAACATTTCCAAAAGGGTAGAAATTGTGTATGAAACTCTACAGAAAGAGACAGAGGAAAAGGAGCGATTGCAGCTTCATTGCAAGCCATGGAAGAGGCCCTAGAAGAACTGAAGCAAAACAAACATAACCTTCAAACAGAGAATTCTAAGAGAAATAGGAAAGACAAATTTTGTTACGACAGCTACAAGAAAAGGACAAGGCCTTAGAAAAGTTGTAGCATGACCCATGTGAGGTAAAAGGTAGTTCTCCATCTTCATGTATATTTCCTGATGATGATTTTGTTGGTTTTGAAAACCACACCACAGGAATTAGCTCCAAACTATTGAAGAGAATGGGGTATGAAGGAAAAGGCTTAGGCATTAATGGCTAAGGCATTGTCAATCCCATCAAAGTAGAGGAATTACCGTGTTGAACAAGAATTGGGTATGTCAGAAAGGAAGTTGGGGAATGCGCCACGACAGTTAGCAAACCACCAAAAACGGATGATGAGAAACCCTCATCAGTTCTTTCCAAATAGAAAGAGGAGGTAAAAGATGTTGATTTCCTTTCGGTTTCATCTTCACATAGTATGGGTTCTGTTGGAGATTTGGAGATCCTAATTACAGTGACAAACATGAGGCTCCTTACAAGGATGAGGCACGAGGAGGAAGAAAAACTTGGTATTAATAACCAATGCATAACACAACCATTGGAGGTTGTGCATAGACCTCAATTTGCAGGCTCGAGATACACCAAAGGAGAATGTTCGAAGGTGTCATCAAAATCGTCAAGGAAAGAAAATGATGGGAACACATCCCCAACATCCCATGGTAGTTCCCATTACAAGGAAAGAGCTGAGGCAAGCTCTCATCTCCATACTGGCATCAGAGACAGCAAGGGAAGGTATAACCACTTCCGATCTTCGAATGTTCATTTCAATTACGATCATGTTGTTAATAATGAACATAAAACATGGCATCGAAAGACATGCACCTTTTGCGGATTACATAACCATGCATTTTCTGATTGTTGGAAAAGAATGACAGCACACAAAAGGATGAGGCGTGAAAGACCCTCTCAACAACATGAAAAGAAACAGGTTAAGCAGATATGGAGGAAGAAAACTTATTGCAGTCATTGCGACAGAAGTATCCATCAAAGAGCCACATGTTGGAGGCTCCATCTAGAGCAGTGCCCTGAAGATAAAGTGTCGATGTGTGAACCAGGTGAAGCAATTGTTTGACAAGAAAAACCACCTCAAAGAGGTGATCTATTCACCTTGATAAGTGAGAAGTGGTTTCTAGACATGTTGTCATTTCATGGTCGTGCTTTTGTAAATCATTTGTTTCATTTTAAAATGTAAAAGTGATGATGTGTTTTCCATCACTTGTTCAGCAACAATGATGTCTAGTCGTATTTTGAGTCGCATTTTACACTCTGAAAGTGATGTTATGTTCCCATCACCTGTCGAAAGAAAAAATAGTGTGTGGCCTTATCTTTGTAAATCATGTGTTCAAGTGATGATGTGTTTTCATTACTTGTTGAAGCAACAATGATAGGTTGGCCTTGTTGTCATAGCTGAGGTATTGTGTCCATCTTGTTGTAAAATTGACCACCGAGTATGTGTTATAAACTCATGGCAAGTGTGGGACGTTTGGGTCATTAGTTGATCATGTCAATCAAGCATGTAATTTGCAAATAATGTACTACAGCTTGCAGAGGTTGTAGGTGTTGGCTCATCTTTTAAGGTTCCAAAGAAAAAAGGTGAAGGAGATGGAAGCGAGACCTTTTCAGGATGCTTGTGATGCAGACATGGTACAAAGAAGTTGCATATTATTTTTCATGCTTTTGGAGGACCAAAAACTCCTCAGTGGGGAGGATTGATCCAGATGGCTCTAGAGACACACAGGACAAGGAGGACTCAGGGAAGCTCAAAAATCAAAGTGATCAGAATGCTTTCGAACTAGGACCAAAGCGTATACCTCGTTGTTCTGATCACGACGATGTGAACGGTTTGTCAATTCGAGCCCATATGCAAAAGTTAAAAGCAGTCAAAGTTGGGTTGACTTTTTGATGACTACACAGGCTTAAGGAGGCCACATTTTGGACTTTTTCTGATCACCATATTCCGGCCAACTTGGGCTGGATTCTGGGCGAAATTGTGGGGTCGTTAAATGCACTCCTTCTGCCTAAAATTCAAATTTTTAAACAGGCTTTATTATATATATATATATAATATAATATATATATTATATATATATATATATATTATATATATATATATATATATATATATATATATATATATATATATTAAAGGTGGTGGTGGGCCACCACCCCCACCACCCACGCTTCCTCTTAAACCATATATGGGGTGGGCACGGGCCACCTCTGGTGGACCCGACGCACAACCCGAAGCAACAACCAACGTAGCCATAATTAAATATGAGACCAACAGGGGTCAAACCCCCCCGACCCACATGGTCGGCCCCCAAGCGGGCAGCCCCAAAACACTATCATATATACATAACAAACGGCCATGTGAAACAACCATCCAATGGCGGAGTATGGGGATGGGTCACCCAATGCGGACCCAACCCCCCATGTTAAAACAAAAAAAATGTGTGCAGTTGTTATGTATTAATTTGGATGGGTGGGGTTTGACCATCCGACCCCTCCTCAACAAACCATTATTTTTAACCAATGTCCCAACCACCTAGCTTGGTTAATCCGCCCGATGAATTTATATAAACCTGTATTTATAAAGTGCACCTAGGAAAAGGATGTAGGAACCAGGAGCGGGCATGCATTTTGAGACAAGTTAATTTTAATAAATTTTTATGCAAGTGGAACCATGACTGAACATAATTTTGTAGGAGGGCCAAATTTTCACTTTGTCGGATTTTGACAAATTTTATATGGTTTCAGCACTTCTTGACGCCACAAATGCGATGGAGCTATCCGTATCTCTGTCAAAGTTATGAATTTTTCGGTTATTTTTCAGTATGGAGGTGGAACCATGATTGCTACAGAAATAGGGAGCAGAACCATGATCCTTGAAATTTTCCTGAGGAGGTAATTTTTCTCCATGTCAGAATATAGTCAAGTTTACAGTCGTTTTTCATGGTTTTCCTCAAAGATCGCAATGGCGAGGTCAGATTTGCCTTTCAAGTTGAAGATTTCCAGTCCACCCATGGAGCATAATCTTTGAGGAATCTAGGGGGAATCTAAAAGATTCCTTGAGCCCCAGATTCTCAACTTCTCAGAATTCAGATTTTGGATAGTCGATTTTGCACTATTCGATGCCACAAACCTGATGGTGCATTCAGATTTCTCATTTTCTCATTCTATTCTTTAGCCACTTTCTTAAGTGGAATGTAGGTGTCAACATTCATGTGCGAGCAACCATTTCCATGCAATTGATGTCGTGAGATCGATGGTCTGAACAGCTTCAACAATTTGACATCCACTTCTTTAGATGGCCCTTGGTTGTGAGGTATATGCAGTGTTCATGTACTTGCTATGCATTGTGTTGCACAGGTCCTTGATTGATGTTTGATGTGGGATCATGCTTCTTACTCATTTTTATCATTCTTGCTTGATGTGACACGGAATCAACTATGTGATGTACTTGTTGTCATGACTCATCATGTTGTGTTTTGAGATCCCTTTATTGCATGTTGATGGGATACTCATTTGTCTCCATGCATGTTTGTTTTGAGATCCCTTTCATGCCATGTTGGTGGGATGCTCATTGTGCATGAGTTTTGGGTCATACTGATAGGAGTCCTTTTAACTGAGAGTTCCTGTAGCGGAACATCTCTTAGAGCCACTCCTGTGTGAGGGCATTTTCCTTGCATGATCATGACATAATCACTTATGTACATCATCACTATTGATAACACTTAATGCAGTGGCCTACACCATCTTGACACTGGCGCCCGGAGACGTAGTCCCTCCTGGACGAACTTCATTATCAACATCTTACGTTTTTATGTTGTTGATAATTGTCATGTTCCTCTTCTTTACAATATGCACATGTATTCTTTAATGTTATTTTAAAAATGCAATTTAACATATCACGAAGGTAAAAGGTCTTGGAAGGGTCCTTCATCACACCCGGACCTGGATCACAAATGATCATCATCATCTATAAGAAGCCCTAATAATGTTGGCATCGTTAAAGAGAAAGAACATGGTAACAGAAATGGGAATGTGAATGTTGTGCTTGGCCCATCTGAAGAAGTGTTGTATGGGATATCTATGCAATCATTACTGCTATTTCATGGTGAATCAATTTTTTGCATTGACAAGGCATTTGTGTATCTATTTGAAGAATTTCACACTTAAAACTAATGCATATATGTCAAATCACAAGCGCATCACAGATATAAGCAAAGCAATTGAAATGAATTTGCTTAAAGATAACATAATGCAAATACTCCTTGTGTTCTAAAGGGAAATACTAAATTAGTTGTGGTCAGATGTTGGTAGGTCACTTCTCTCAACAATAGTATACTTGCAAATTCTTTCCCCTTGAAATTTTTTTGTTGGACATAAAATATATAATCTTAGTATTACTGGAGACCACAATTGACTAACCAATATGAAAATCCCACAAGATGATAAATCAAGCTACATTTGTTGAGAGTGCAATGGCTCATCACTTTGAATACGGTGACTGACGTTGTGCTTGAAGAAAAAAATTGCCAAACATTACTTGATATTAAATAGTGAAACACTATCGGAAAATAAGAAAAGTGGTTGTACTCTTGGTTGTACATATCTTACATTTTTCACAGTCTACTGGAATACACACTAGATTTCTTACATTTGATCAGATTTTCAAATGAAAATTGTGAGTTCATCTGAAGAAAATCTGATAAGCATGTCATTTATACAGGTTAGGTTTTCTCTATGGTATGTTTCTTTTCTTTCTCCATATTGTTTTCAACGGGGCAAAAAAATTGTTTATTTTTCATTATTGTTTTCCATTACATTTGATTAGTATTACATGAAGAGACAAATATGTCTTCCACCCAAGTTTGATGAATATGAAACATTGTTATCTACCTTAGCCTTTGATCTAGTAATTAAAAAAAAATGCCAAAGCCCTCCCCCATAAAGCAATTAAAAAAAAACACAGAGGCAACCCCACAAAAAAAAACTAAGAATAATATCATGGCTACCTATAAGGGAAGGTAGAAGCATGACCAGAAGCCAACTTATATGAACATGAACAGGAACCATGTAGAAGCATCAACATTAGTTCACTGAATGAAATCCAAGTAAAACTTATTGCCATTTGATCTTCCAAAATGTGGAGATAGTTTTGTTGGTTGGAACAACGCTACAAGTTATAATAACACAAAACTTTATGAGATCTATATGCAATATTAATTCAATAATTAATAAAAAAAATATAGTCTTAGGCAACCTAAATCAACTTTGGTTTATACAGCCTTAGAATTTTATTTCTCTATATCTTAGATTTGCCAATTCCCATGTCACAATTGCTCCTCAATTTATGTCTGATGACGTTTCTTTTGCAACATCTGGTGCAAATGTGGAACTCATTCAATTTTTTAAATTATAATAATAATAATAATAATAATAATAATATTATTCAAAAATAAGATTTTAAATATTGAAAATTTATACATGGTCTATATAGAAGGAGACAAAAAAACCACTATAAATCTATCTTAATCATGTATTTATCAAGCACTAAAAAGGATTATATTTTGTGTAAATCATTTGTCAAGTTCTGCATTCTAAAAAAAATTGCATATAATAAGATTTGATTTGAACTCTTGATAAATATGTGATTAAGAAAGATGTGGTATATTTATAATGAAATTGATTAAAATAAATATGGTATATTAAAAATGAGATACTTCATCAATTCTTATTTAACCTTTCTTAAAAAAAAACTTAATATTTTTTATATTCAAAATCTATTTTATTAAACATTTCTTTGAAAAAAAAGAACGGTCAGATCATCGAGATCTTTGTCATGGTGAATCAAATCCCTTTTAGTTTCTTTGTAATGGAATTCTCAAATTTACCCACAAGCGAGCCATCTTATTCCAATGCTCAAACTAAATATCTTTAATTTTATCCACAAGCTAGCCATCTTATTCCAATGCTGAAACCATATATCTTTAATTTTACCCTGATTAAACTTGAATGGTTCATTAAATCTGTTTTTATATTCGAAAGTTACAATTGTGAAAAAGGACATTTTATCTATTTTGCTTTCAAAACCTAAAACCTTTTTAATTCAAGTATAGCAGTAGGTTTTTCAAACATAGCAATTTGGACGTGGAGATATACACCCACTTTCAAAAGGTTTTTGAAGGGGAGTATAACATTTGATTCATGCGATCCCTTTTCAAGGTCAGATTTCATGCTTTGCTTTTCCAAATAGACGGGACATTCGTGCTGACCCTTCCTTTAAAGTAATGTTTATTTTAACGGGCACTTTCAAAGAAGTACAAAATTTTCCAAATGCATTCAAATTAATATACCAGACTGAGGGCCCACCTTAGTAAAAACATCAAAGCTTGAACCTATTATTGCTTTATCAAATTTTCCCTTACAAATGAATTTTATATCATATTTTATCAATTTTATATTAAATATTTTATGAGCCGAAAATAAGTATCTTACACGAAACCCTCAAACCATGTATTCATCGCAGGAAATTACACCGGGAAAAGTACCGCCATTGGCCGCTTTACATGTAAAGGAAAGGACTGATTTGCATTCTTTATTTTCTTTCGTCAAGCTAGGGGAGACCTCTATCGAAGTTGGCTCCAATACTCTTTATTTTCACAGTTAGCCCGCTTTGCTCTTATTCCCATTCCTTTCAGAAATTCGTGGATTCGCTGAAACAATGGTAAGGATCCACTCTCATGATGCATTCAGGTGTCTACATGTAATGTGTGACTAACCACGGTGGTTGTGTAGGTTGTAGCTTCGGTTCAGGCTCAAAATGTTAAAGAAACGGAAATCTCCGAGCAGGATTCCTTGCTACTGGTAATTACGCACGTTTTACATTCTAATATTCGAATTCCAAATCAAATGTCTCTTAAATAACGGTGACATTCTGGTACAAATAAAGGCATTTTGATGTTGCACTTCTTTCATGTCATATGTCTCTACTTCAAAACCAAAGACAGTCGGCCAAAAATGATGTAAATTGTTAGTTCACCAGTTGAATTTAATATCTACTGAATCTTCAATATGACATTTTCTGAATTCGGCTGGACAGACGAGAAATCTCCTCCGTATTGCGATTTTTAACATAAGCTACATCAGAGGACTGTTCCCCGAGAACTACTTCAATGATAAGTCTGTTCCGGCTCTTGGTATGGAGCGTCTGCTTGCGTTTAAAGATTCTAGATACTTTCAATGATTTTGTAGTTATTCCTTGTTTATGAATTATTAGCTGCTGATTGTATTTGTTTCTTTAGAAATGAAAATCAAGAAATTGATGCCTATGGATGCGGAATCTCGAAGGCTTATAGACTGGATGGAAAAAGGTAAGAAATAGCTGTACCAGAGCGGATATTGTACTACTGCTCAATTTACATGTGAAGTAAAAAGTTCATAATATTTAAGTGACATGGATTTTCCAAAATGAACAATGTGTTAAGTCCAATATTTGTTACTATTATCATTTATGTGTACGGTGCAGGAGTCTATGATGCTCTGCAAAAGAAATATCTCAAATCGCTATTTTTCTGCATCTGCGAGAACGAAGACGGTTCTATGATTGAAGAATACGCCTGTAATAACCAGAGAGAAGTTTCTTGAGCGGCAATATCTTTAAATTTTCTTTCTGTGTGAAAATTCATGACTGAACAATGCCTGCTTTTGAGAGTCGTACATTGAAAGCTTTCGAATACAGATTTTATGGAATTTCATTCGTTTATTCTCTCCGCCTTCAGTTTCTTTCAGCTATACGAACTCTTCATCAGGCGACGTTACTATGAATGTGAATCGAAGTGGAAATAAAAGGCAAGGAACGACCTTCAAATCCAGCTCGGCAGATTTTTCTCCAAACCAGATGAGGTACACAAATATCGAGATGTAATCACTGGATCAACTGTTCACTGGTTTTTTTATTTTCACTAATGGAAAGAATAATACACTTTTGTAATTGCAGAAGCTCTGCCTGTAAAATGGTACGCACGCTTGTTCAGCTGATGAGGACTCTTGATCGGATGCCTGACGAGGTAAAAATTGTAAATTTAGCATCGCTGTTCAGCTGGATAGGATTATGCTCTAAAGATTAACCTAATAACCGTATTTTCAGCGCACAATACTCATGAAGCTCTTCTACTACGAAGATGTCACGGTAAGGCAATTTGTCCACAGAATCCAATGGGCGTGTTTTTTAATTTTTAAGTCAATCTTTTATTTTAATTTGACATCACGAAGCTCGTTTTCTTTTTGTGAGTAATTTGCAGCCAGCCGACTATGAGCCTCCGTTTTTCAGATGCTGCAGCGAAGATGAAAGTAATCCATGGTCCCGGACTCCTCTGAAAATGAAAGTTGGAGACGTCGACAGCAAATATTTCATGATCGCTTTAAAGGTACGATCGGAGAAGTCCCGAGGTAATATCCAGATATTTATTTGCATTATCGTTTAAGCTTAGAGCTCAATTTTAAAGAAATCCTAATTTGCAGGTTAAAAGCGTCCTAGACCCTTGTGAAGACGAGAACGACGACCTTGAAGATGGAGATGACGTTAGTCTGGACAGTGGCTTTGAGAAGAAGAACAAGAATGATTCGTCCGCCACAGGCACCGACTCTGAAAGCTCCGAAGAGAAGTCACAGGTTCGAAATCGGGATTTTGGATGAATTCTTTTCCCCAGATGTGCAATTCTAACTCCATCATGTTGATAAAGATCTTGGATGAATTCTTCTTTTAAATATGCAATTGTAACTCCTTATTGATAGTCATTCATTCGTTACTTCATATTTACAGGGCGAGGAATTGGATCATATCGTTACTGGTAAGTGAAATGATTTTATTCCGCGATCTTCTGTAAAAGTAAACTGGTCTAATTGATGATTTCCACAGAAACTGAAAAATTAAAGAACACATCCGCCGAAGATCAGCATATGGCAGAATCTGATGGTAAGATATCAGTCTGTTTGATACATTATTAGGAATAGTTATTTGTGTCATTTCTATGATTAAACGGTAATATTGTTGGAAATTCCAGACTTCTTTGACATTTGTTGTTTGTGCTAATCCTTTTAGACGACACTCAAGACTCTGAACAAGAAGCTCAAAATCTGGCCCGTGCGAAGGAATGGATCCTTTCAAGGCATATTGACAGGCTTGATCTAACGGATATTTTGTCCAACTTTCCAGAGATTTCAGTTGTAAGCACTTGTTCGATGCTTATCCAGTTCTTGATTTGGTAGAAAATATATTCGATGCTTGAGGCGATCTTCATGTATGTAGTAGCTTCGGCCATGTTGAAGTAAAATTCGAAAGAAATTTTATTAAATAAATTCTAACAACTCGGTAGCAAGTACTATACATGAGTACTTTTCTCCTCTACGTTCACTATTAAATTGCTGCAAAATGTGATGGCTTTTTGCAGGTATCGACAGAGGGTACTGGTCTTGACCATAGATATCTATATAAAGTGCATTTAATTGATCTCTATAAATAGCTTTAATGCCAAGGATTTTAGATATCATTATGAAAATGGCTAACCTTCCTAGTCCTGGCTTTCCGAGTATTGTTTTCAGAAATACTGAAAACGCTACAGAAAGAAGGTTTAGTAACGTCGATAGGAAGAGATGAATACAGAATTAACAGACGAAAGGTAAGGACTTACCCATGCATTCGCAAAGTCAGCAATTAAATCAGGTTGGCATTATTTCCATCATGCATAGTGGGTTTGCAGGATAATAACCCTGACGTTACTAGCAAAGAAGAGCAGCATCCATGCCATGAAGCGAAAGATCAAAACGCTGTCGACTGCGCTGACGAGGACCTATTGTACATGAAGGTATTTTTTTTTATTAGTTCTCAAAAGCTATATATTATGCGTTTATTGAAGTCGAAAACTTAAGTTCGTTCGCCTCTTTCAGGCGTTGTATCATGCGCTTCCAATGGACTATGTAACTATTACAAAGCTCCAAAACAAATTCAAAGGTCAGGTAAACCAAGGTACAGTACGGAAGCTCATGGATAAGATGGCAAGCGATGGGTTTATCGAAGCTCGAGGCTCAACCAACAGAAGGCTCGGTAATATAATGCTTCAAATAGATTAATAAGCTAAGGTCTTCCTAGGGCGCACAGGTAGTTTGATGAGTAGTTAGCTGTGCTATCAATAGTAGATGGGATGACGCAGTTTTAAGATAAATATTGATTGAATCTGCCCCTATTCTCTTGAGATTCGATCCATTAAAACAGCTGTTCAAAATCGAAATCAATACAGGTAAACGTGTAATTCAATCAGAAATGACAAGGAGAAAACTGCTTGAGTTAAAAAAAGCGTTGGAAAATCAATCACAGGTAAAATAAATTTCATACATTTTTAATTAATTAGAGAAAACAAAAAGAAAACAGGAGATAACTGGAAGCAAGTTAAATGATAACTCTGGCATTACCTTCTAGGGAATTCAGGGAGATCGTGCCTCCGAGAGACCGATGAATCCAGAAACTCCCGTTGTTGGTACGCTGTCCATATCTCTGTACATGATGTCAATAGTTATCTCAATTATCAGACGATTATATCAATGCCAAATTTAGATTTGTCAGAAATAGAATCGCATTCATAAAATTTAAGAAGAATAGCTATGTGGACAGAGAAAGACACCTCAACATGTGGACGGTTACATTCAATGGGATCGGATGTCACTAGACATGGACATCAAAACGGTTCATTTCATAGCGGCCAAGCATGCTCTAAATCAGGGAATTTCAAGAAACCCGCGTCACCAGCAGAAACAAGAGCAGGCATGGCCAAGGTAAATGTAAATTATTGTGCTCACAATAACCTTTAGTCTCTTTGGAAAGTAACTAATTTGATGATCAAGGCATTTGAACTTACATTTCCTATCAATGGTGCACGGTGCTCAGCGAGCGGCATCAGTAGAAAGCATTGTACCAGGAAAGGCTATAACAAAGCCTAATTCGATCGCTGATCATGAAGCCAATATGGGAAGCATTTACCCCAATGCGGATGTAATTAGATGCAGTCAAGTCTCCCTGGAGAACAATTCGCAAGACAGTCGCATTCGAAAAGCTAGCATGGTTTCTACTTTTGATTGCAAAGTTACTCTGCAGTTCTTTTATTCACAAAATCTTTAAATGTACATATTAATGGTAATCGCATTTGTTAATGTGTTGGTGCAGGTGAAAGAGCCAATTTACCAGAACACAAAACGTCTCAAGTCTCAACTGTAAAGATTGCCAACTCGGAGAAATCCAGATCCACTGTGATGACCGAGTCCAATATTGCCAAATTCTGTCACGAGCAGCCCAGATTCTATCGTTTGCGCAACTTTCTGGATTCGTAGGAAATTTTTACCAGAAACTGCTTGCAGTCCTCTATTTTCCGATGTGTATACTTCGTTGGCCTACTGCAGACTCCTTGATGGAAGAGTCCCGGCCCAAATTCATTACTATGTAGGATTGCATTTTAATAACGTTTGAAGGTGGATTACATTTTAAAAACATTTGAAAGTGATCTGTTTCTAATAAAGGTCGCTCGGAGGTAACTTTGGAAATCAAAATTCTCTTAACCCCTATATTTTGAATTTCCAAATATGTTATTAGCGTGCTTATACTTTATCATAGTCGCTGTTTAAAACCCAAAGCAAATCAAGTATAATCCGTGCTTATACTTTATCACAGTCGCCGTTTAAAACCCAAAGCAAAGCAAGTATAATCTTTACCTGCCAAAGGAGCATTTCGCCCCATTTGAGCCTCAATTTCAATTTTTCTGAGTTATTTTTGGGTTTCTTTTTGTTTTTTTGTTTAATTATGAAACTGTGTGTTTTGATTTTTTTTATTTAATTAAAAATTTAATTCTTTTAACGCCTTAAAATGTAAAATGTGCGTCAAAATTTCACAAATCAATTTTCTTAAGAAAATTTCAACATGATTTTAACAAAATTTTTAATACCAACCATCCCACACTACTCACGTCAATCATTTTCACGCCTCCTTAATTTAAGCCGGACTCACCTTACCAGCTATCCCACCACAAGAATACGGTTTTTCCTTCTGAATTTAACCCCGACTCTCCTTAAACTTTTTCCGTTGTTAAAACGGTGGAACATGCATTTTATATCATGGGATGCTCCTGTTTTCATTTTTAATAAGCTGTTTTGCAATTATTTTTTTATACACATAATTGGTTGATATCGAAGTTTTGTTATTAATCGTAAGTTTTTATTAAAAAATCAATTTATAATTAAATAATCTTTTTAATTATAAAATATATTAAATTTAATTTAAATTAATTAAAAAAATTACGTCGATCTGGGTGCGAGCTAGTGGTTGGG
Organism: Pinus taeda; assembly: GCA_000404065.3. Lineage (NCBI taxonomy): Eukaryota > Viridiplantae > Streptophyta > Pinopsida > Pinales > Pinaceae > Pinus > Pinus taeda. The sequence goes on from APFE031532192.1 coordinate 77,547, forward strand.
ACAGTAGAGGAGGATTAATGAAGAGTACTTTTGAGTACTATACCACCGCCCCTCACACACTTGAGGCGATGGGTGTGGTGGCCCTTGGCATGATTGCATGCAAGGGAAGTGGGAAAGGTGGCAGCGAAGGTGGTGAAGGAGCAGGTCTTAATGGAGGAAAGGGAAGACAGGTGGTTGTTGTTGTGTTTGCGCAGATGGGGTGCTGAAGCTCTAGAAGGGTTGGGGGATGTCATTCTCAGCGTCAAGCTCGTAGACGGCTAGCAAGTTTCCACGAGTATGTTTTCCAGTGTATCTCTTCCATTGCAATGTTGACCTAGTTAGGTTTCTGCTAGTGGGAGTGGGGGAAAAATAGGAATGTTAATTGAGAATTTGAGAATTATTGGTGGAATTGGGGGTAGCGCCTGGTTGTGTTGGCTCGGTTTTGCATCTATGTTTTGTCACCGCCGGGTATTGCTTCAATCTCCATCTGTTTCGAACTTATGTTGTCTCACATGGGGGTCCTGGGAACTATGGGCTGAGGGCTAAGCGGGGATGGCGGTAGGGGTTATGCGGGTAGACGTTGTGAGCTAGGTGCTGAGGGGAGCGGGTGTCAGTCAAGTTGTTGCCTAGGAGCGGTCCCCTGTTGTCGATGCCATTACAACTGCTGGGAAATAGATAGAAGCTATTGTGGAGAGGGAATTGCTAGGAATCTTAGGGGGGCAAGACAGGAAAGAAAATTCCAAAGGCTATGTGCTTGTATCTTGGGCAGAGGGGAAAGGGTCTGCAAATCATGGTTGGCCTAACGCTAGTAAGCGACAAAGCTCACTAGCTTGGTCTTCGTGAGGGGAAGATAACCTGCCCGTAGTCACGAGGAGATGGGTGTGGCGACGAGGCCGCATTGTGTTGGAAATAATACTAAGAGGGGGGGTGAATCAGTATTATCAAGTTCTTTTAATAAATCTTCCTTATTTACACTTTGAATTATTTTTGCATGTCAGTACCATAAAATAATGAGCATGAACAAAGAAAACAGATAATCACACCAAAGAACACCAGATGTAAGGTGGAAACCCAATGTGGGTGAAAACCACCTGCTGCAATATGTCTCTATCTTCTTTCAAATTAGAAACTTCTTTTACAAAGGTTTTGTACTGGTTCAGTCCTTTACTAGTACACAGGCTGCAACATGCAGAGAGCTACAACTCTCTCTCGTTTTCTAGCCTCTCCTGGACGGGAGCTACAACCCCCTACTTCTTTTATTTCAAGGACCACTTTTCATAAATTTTCAAACTGGATCCAAAAACATCAAGAGATCATCAAGTACAAGAAAGTCACCCAGTCAACTGCAGTAACCAGATCAACTGTAACGGTAAACTAAACCCAGAACACCTTATCAACAGAAACAATTCAGCCAACAAAAGGTCTTAAGACAGATACACAGTTTTTCTTTCTCTGGTCTGCATGCATACACACTACACCTTCTGCTCCCCTGCGTATACCCGCAGAGACCCTTCTGCCGCACCGTGTACCCACGCACTAATTCTTCAATCACGTTGCGTACTGTTACTGCAAGCACGCACCCACAGATGCTATCGTGCCACGTACTACTATTGTATCCACGCACCCATAGATGCTATCGCATCACGTACCTACGCACCTGCGGCTTCTGAAGCGCCGCGTACTTTCCCTGTGCCTACACACCTGAACCTCTGTCGCGCTGCGTACCCACGCACTGCGCCTTCTTCTGCTCTGTGGACCAACGGACTTCTCCTTCTTCTTATCTGTGTACCCACGCACTTGCACCATTAATCACCTGCGTTCCTCTAATTAGGGCCGAATTGGCAGTCCCCCAGAGTTCCACCGATAGTCAGATGCTCAGATCTCATCATGCGCTCAAGAGATCACCCTTCATAGATTTGCTTTCAACTTCACTTTTATATAGATCAAGCTTTTGAAACAATAACCCAATATTTCAGATCTTAAGATATTCAATTTTTCAAAAGATACACAAACCAAGTGATCTCCTTCCCTATTTATAGACAAGCCCTTATTCACACCATGGGACGAAACCATCAATAACAAATACAAGGGATCCAAATCGGGGCTAAAATAGATCCTATACCACGTGCCAAAACCATAGCATCTGAAAAGGTGGGCTAAATACTATGAGCCAAACATAAGAAACCCCACGTGAGCGTGCTTCACAGCTTTGAAGTGTGTGCACTGGGGTCCGCACCTTCTGAACAGGTAACCTGCGGGTATGACCGCACCTCCTGCATGGTGAACCTGCAGGTCCGCACCTTTTGAACTATTCACCTGCGAGCCTCTTAATTTCCATCATTTTGAGAGCCTGAACATATCATTGCCACTTGAGTGAGTTGCCATCAAGTACAACAGCTGTATCATAGAGCCATACCAGAATCATAATGCCAACAATCCTTCGCTCATGCATTTAGATCTACTCATTTTCAGGTTGTCCTAGGGTAGATCCAGGCTACCTTGCCTCAGATCTTGGATTTCCCGACATGCCCTATGCATTCATGGATATCAAGGCTCTGTCTTGGCTCTAGGAATTGCACAAAAGCTACTTATCACTGGCCTCTAGCTGTGCTCTACCCAGTTCTGGGAGAAAATGCCTAGTCTTTCGCACTAGGATTGTGCAATGTGTAGTTCAAGCCAACAGTCAAGACAAAGTGAACTACGCATTACACAATTCTAGTCCCCAATCAGCCTTACTGGACCATGATCTACATAGTTTGAGTTGGTAGTAGGTCTCACTAGCAACTGAGACTACGCAATCCGCAACTCTAGCTGACAGTCTCCCAACCTCTTAGAGTCAATACTGTGTAATATTTCCTAACTGTCACCCTACTAGTTGTATGATCGATCCTTGAAGTACTTTATGTCCTTTAATTGACATTTTCTTTCTGTGAGGGTTCATTCTATCTCTAGGTACATCATATCTTGAGCAATGTCTTAGTAGTACAGGCATCATGGTTTCCAACAGAGATGGATCAAAGGACACTCTAGAGAGAAGTAGTGGAGATGTGGCTCAATAGGTGTGAATAAAGTTTCCCATATATATAGACACTTAGATGTTCATAAAGAAGGACATGAAGAGACACGGAAAGGAATAAAGGACATATTTACAGGTAGTTTCAAGGAAGATCTGGAAGATCGACAAGGCTTTGCCAACATTCATAAGTCAAGTTTATATAGGGTTGCATTTCGGTACCACACCTTCTCGTGCATGGATATCATTCACTAGGATATCTCACATATCGATCCTGAGATGATAGCATTGAGAAATACTAGTGGGACACCAATTTCCACCTTCAGGACAGAAAAATATCACTGGATGTATCACTTTCCAACAACAACAATGTAAACAGTAGAGACATCATGATGCATTAGGTAAAAGAGCCATAAAAGTTTAGGATGACACACAACTAAGTCTACAAGATGAAGTTACTCAGGAAGGCTTACCAACTCTTTTTCATAGTCGCATGTCGCTTGTATTGTCGAGAGAGCAAGAAGAGCTTCCGTTGTTATGTTATATCAGTTAGAAAAGGAAGGAATGCCTTTCAACTAGTCGGACATTTTCGATCTTCATCTAAAATTGTATGCGTGAAATGCCCAGAATCTACCTAAGGATTGACAAGCAACATTCTTTATGTCTGCATATCTACTTGATGCAATCTGTGCAACCAAAAGTTCCTTGGCATGGGTTAGGAGATGGACACCATCAAAGGAAGCTATGAATGTTTCATATAAGTTTCTCTCTGAGTGCAACTACCAAGGAGTCATGGCAAGGCTAGATCACCACTTTAGCACCCCGTTGTATGGGATGGCATTTGGACAGGATCCACCTTACATGTCCCAAGAAGTGATGTAAGCATTTCTTAACATTGCATATTTGTATGCCTCACCCAGTGGCACCTTCATATGGATGTTTGGTGCAGAGAAACCTTCGCATGAGCTATCGAGGTTTTCCACGGACAAGATGGTCATGTGAGAGGTTGCATGTCACATATCCACAAGGTTATCAATAGGATTGCATAGGAGAAATAAGGCGCCATGGCCTACTTTTCCTTTGCAGATTGGGTTGTACGAGCTCCATACCTTGAAATATGAAGATGTCGACACCGAATACTTAAAAAAGTTTGGGTTCCAAACCAAGAGCTTGAATCTATATTATCCCTACTACATATGCAAGAACCACTATGTGAAGGTGTACTACCCATGGATCCACGAGGTATTTCATTGGCTAGATGAAGATCCTTGGAGGTATTGCTATAAATCCTCTAGGATCAATGAACTGGTCAGCATGGATGTAGAATGGAAAGAAGCACTGCAAGAACTAGCACCATAGGAAGCAATAACAACACCAGCAGTGAGCACCAAACCAATGGAAGACAAAGGCAAGAGGAAGATTTTTGAGAGTGCAGAAGTTGAGAAAAGCTTTAAGTTAAAAGAATATCTAGTTGTTCAAGGAGTTTAGAGATGGATACGAAGAGGTGACAACATGAAAGGAGAGTGAAGAAAAAGAGAAGAGAGAATCAAAGGTTGTAAGAGATGGAAAGGAGATTACAGGAGACAAAGAAGAAGGTGAAAGCAGAAGAAGAGCTTAGGAGGAGAGAAAGGGAAGCAAGGTAGAAACAGGAATAGGAAGAAGGAAAAGGTGGATTGACGAAGAAAATTTTGCAGATACAGTTTGAAACAACAAAGAAGCCACCAGATGAAGAAGAGGGTGAGCAGGTGTAGGTTTGATTGCTCAGCAGTTTGAGTAGTTTGTTTAGAAAGTATACATGCAGATGGAATAGGAGCTCGAGGACCAAGCCATCTATATTATGTTGATATCATAAGAGGTTGCATCAAGGTCTCCGCCACCTCCAAAATCACAACCAATCCTGAGCCAACAAGGAGAACTTGTTCTCCTTGATGATGATGTAGAGATGGATGTGTACAATCTGGCATTGGATGAATCATGATAGATTTTGTTTGTCTTGTTAGGCTAACTCAAGCCTATTTTTTTCACACATGGGTATATGTGGAAATTGTATTATTTTAAATATGTTGTAAGTGAAATTCCAAGTGTCATTATTGGAATGAAAACAATCACTGTTGTAATGTTAAGGGTCATGAAGGTAGTTCAAGAGTCAAAGGGGAATGTCAAGGTTCACCCCACTGTTTGCTATATATATAACCTCATAACTCATAACACATGTTTTTGGGAGCCAAGATTTTGGATAGGCATTGCTTAGAGAAGGCTTGGATAGTATTTTGATGACCCTTGGCTTTTCCATATTACAGATTGAGTAAATCTATTTCGAGGAGGAGGTAGTGTTTACTATAATGTTCCACTATTGGGGCTAGTGGTTGTTAATGGTGTATGTATGGACGAAACTTTCACTTAATATAATATATAATACATCCAACACATTTTCATGCATATATTGTTATTGTAGTTGGAATATTTCGGGTGCTCTAACAATATATGTTAGTTAACTTATGCATTTGTGTATGAACTACATTATATGCAATTGTACGAACCTTGTTGCAATGATGTTGTTGGTTTAACTTATCCCTTTGGATTGTGGACTATCCTACTTTCCAGCTTGTGATGTCATTTTTCTTGTGTGCTCCTCTCAGGCTGTGTACTATTACAGGATTCTAAAGGGTGCACTTCCATTTCCCCTCTATGTGTTAGAACCCCCATGCATCTCACTTGACTCACTGCATGATCCAGATTTAAATAGGAATGCAAAAAATTACAAAGATAACCATAAACACAGAGATGCAGCAGAAGTAATACCTTATTTCATTAATGTAAAATACTGAAATATGCTTACAAACATAAATGGAAATAAACCAGCTAGGGAGATGGTAGCTTATCTCTAAGAAGAGATGTTGTGGCTACATGCCTCTGAACTATGTTATAATGAGGCTCAAAGGCCTATTTATTGTTGAGAAACAATGGAAAACCCTAAATATCCAAAACCTAACCTTAGAAGATGAAATTCCAAACTATGGGCCCTATTTGGGTAAATTGGTACATCAACTTCCCGAGGTCTTAACTTTGGCATATGATCTTCACTTGACACGCACAATATCTCGTTAGAAAGATCTACCTGAGAACTCTAACTTTGGGAAGAGAAACATCGGTCCATGAGCCCATGTTGCTACAAGTTCTCCCAAAAAATGTCATTTAGGGTTTGAAAATGGCTCCAGAAGTTCAGGACCCAAAAAACTACTAAAAAATAGTAAATTGTGCTACAATTAAGGAAACTGAAAAGCTGAAAGAAACAATGGTGGGGGTCCAAGTAGACTTGGTGGGTGGCCACCAATATCCACCTAGATCATTCCTCCCACCTTAGGAAGAAATTGTCCCCATTGCATTGAGTTCCTCCATGAGATGAGGAAACTTTTGCTGAACTTGGTCCCTAGTGAGCCACTTGCCCTGGTGAACGAGTTGGCTTGCTTTCACAACTCGATACAGTTGGATATTCTGCTGGCGAGTGTGCTTGATCTGTGTGTCCATGATCCGATTAGTTGTAGCTTGTTCCATGCAATCTGGATTTAACTCTTTGTGTGTGAGTTGTTCTACAATGTCGGACGTGTCTAGTAATGGTGGAAAGTATGGCCGAAGGCAGTCCACATTGAACACTCGACACAGGCCAAGGAATGGGGGAATGTTGAACTCAAATGCATTGTCTCCCATAGCCTTGCTAATAGTGTAAGGACCATATCTGAATGGTCTGAGTTTCCAATAGGCTCTGGTAAGGTGTTGTTTTTGCAAATGCAACCAGACTTTGTAACCGACATGAAACTTGTGTGGCACCCGATGTTGATCATGTCGCTGCTTGTACTTGGAATTTGATTTCTCCATAATGTCATGGACCTGCTGGTGAATATGTTGGATGTGCTCAATGAAGTTATTTGCCTTATCTATTTTGGACTAGACATGAGCCAAATCTCTATGAGTAGCTGGAAATGCCTTGGCCACATCAATGGGACATAGTAGCTGGAATCCCAAGCCCACCTTAAAAGGGTTATGGCCAGTCGAGCTATGGAGAGCCTGGTTGTTGCTGTGTTGAACATAGGGGAGGCTCTCATCCCATGTGTGTGGATTCTTTGAGTTGTACATGTGCAGAATGTGTATGATCATCCTGTTGACAACCTCTGTCTGGCCATCAGTTTAAGGATGGAAGGCTATGGACTTAGTGAGTTTGCTGTCCATCATCGACTAGAGACTGGAACAAAATGTACTGAGGAACCTGCTGTCCCAATTTGATATGATAGACTGTGGGATCCCAAAGTGTACCCACACTTGTTCAAAGAAGAGTTTAGCAGTGGCTTCTACTATGATATTCTTCTTACATGTTTCCATAATGGGCATCTTCAAGAACCTGCCGAAAAACACAAAAACATAGTTTTTTCCATGCTTAGTGGAAGGAAGGCCTAACATATAATCCACGGAGATGGATTCCCAAGGTCGACTAGGCGTAGCTAGCGGGGTATAAAGGCCTTGCTTCTTGATGGTCAGTTTGGCAATGGCATAGAACGTGCATGATCTGATGTAGTTCCTGAAGTCCTATCAAAGATTCGGCCAATAGAAATACTTCCGTAGTATTACCACCATTTTCACGACCCGGAATTCCAGCAACCCGACTATAGTGTGCTTCCCAAATCATCTTGGCACGTGCACTTGAAGGAACACAAAGGTGAGCCAAGTGGAATAATAGGGCATCCTAAAGGTGGAAATATGGAACATTCTGACCCTCCAAGAGTGTCTGGTATGTGTGGCCTAATTCCGGGTCACTTTTGTAGGAAACTAGCCAATCAGAAGTCTCGTGCCCACAAGAGTTGAGCACAATGGTTAATGCCATGATCAGTGGTAGACTGAGTTAATTTCAAACATTATTGGTGTTTCCCTTCTTATACTAGATATTCAAATGGAACTGTTGCAAGTATGTGCACCATTTCTAATGGTGACCATTTTGCAATTTACCTTGGGTCTATATGAACTGCAGGGGTCGGTGGTCTGTGTGGACGATTGTTTCCTTCCCCAAAATGTAATGCTTCCATTCTTTACAAGCTTGCATAGTGGAATACATCTCTTTCTCATAAGTGGGACACTTTTGGACTATGTCTGAAAGTGTCTCACTATGATATGCCACTCGATGCCCATGTTGAGTAAGGATTGCCCCAATAGCTTAGTCAGATGCATCTTTTTCGAACTCAAATGGTTGTTGCAAGTCTAGTAATGTGAGCACTCGTGCCGAGTAGAGGTGATCTTTCAACTCTATGAATGCCTTTTGTTGAGATTCAGACCAAAATAATTTTCTTTTCGCTCCTCCCTTGGTCACTTGACTTAAGGACCAAGTGGTATGAGAAAATCCCAACACGAACCTGTTGTAAAAGTTGGCAAGACCTAGAAAGTTGTGGAGCTCTATCAGAGTGGTTGGATATGGAAAATCCTGAATGACTTGGATCTTGGCTGGATCCACATGAACCCCTTGTTCGTCAATAATGTATCCCAAATACTAAACATGGGTCATGCCAAAAGTGCATTTCTCCAAATTGGCACATAACTTGTGATGCCGTAGTGCTTGGAGAACTTTTCGGATGTGTTGGAGGTGCTCTTTCCAAATCTGGTTGAAGATCAGGATGTCATCCAAGTATACCACTACAAATGAGTTGGTGAATGGCCACAATATGTCATCCATTAGCCTCATGAAAGTTGCAAGACCATTCTTCAATCCGAATGACATAACCAACCATTCAAAAAGGCCCTCCTTGGCTTTGAAGGAATTCTTCCACACAGTGGAGGGTTTGATTGGTACCTGGTGATATCCTGACTTCGAATTGATCTTGCTGAATATTCCCCCCCCTTCAGTTGGTCCAAGAGGTCATCAATTTGTGGGTTTGGGTACCTATTATGGACAACGATCTTGTTCAACACCCAATAGTCAATACAGAGTCTCCAAGTCCCATCCTTCTTCTGTACCAACACGATCTGGATCCCACAGGGTGATGAACTCGGATGGATGTGACCTTTGTACAGCAACTCCTGAATCTGTCTCTTGATTCCATCATTCTCCAAAATGGAGCACTGATAGATTGGTCCATTGGGCAATGGCGCACCTGGGGTCGGACCAATGGAGTGCTTGACCTGATAGTGCAGAGGAACCCCTGTGGGGGAGGTTAATATGTCCTCATACTCCTCTACGACCTTGTCCATATATAGTTGTCGTGCGGACGAGCCCTGTCTGGAGGTTGTGGCCATTATCTTCTTCTTTCCTTGAGGGCATATCATCAGGAAAACAAATTTCCCAGTTTTGGAAATGAGCTTACTGAATTGTTTTGAAGTAACCAAAGAGATGGCAGTAGGTGGTGCTACCTCCGGTATCCTGTACAACGTATTTCCCAAAGAAACAATAACATCACAGGCCCTTGATTCATACATAGCATGTCGCTTCCACAAATATGGTTGTCCTAATAATACATCACAAACCTCAAGGGGAGAAATGTTACACAATACCTCATCCATGAAGGGTTTAATGTTGTATGGAAGGTGACACTGCTAGCTCATGTGAAGATCCCATCCTTGGTGAAGCCACTCGATGGTCAACAGTTGTGGATGTGTTATGGTCGATAAAACCAACCACTTCATGACCTCTGCCGAAATGAGGTTCTTTTGGCTCTCGCTGTCAAGAATGAACTGTAGTGGGAAGCCCTTTACCGACATCTAGGAGTGGAAGAGATGCTCCTCCTCCTCTCGATCTTCGAGTTCCTCCTTCTGGATCTTCGTGGTGGTAACAGTGGCGTTGGGCTCCGCATCGATAATATACTTCCCTTTGTCTTTCCCCTTGTCGGGTTCTGACTTAGAGTTCGAACATGCATCTAATTAGGAAACCTTTAGCTTGGCCACTAGTGATTTCTTGGCCTGACACTCACTTCTGTTGTAAGTGGAGCTCTTATGGAACTCACACCACTTTCTCGTGTTCTTTTTTGGCTTCGCAACGCTATTCTTTGCTTGCAGCTTTGGCAGGTTGTCTTAGGCTACCTTGCCTTGTCTTTGTCCTTTATTCTATGGTTTGGGGGCACCTTTCCCTTGCTTCAGATTCACAGATCCAAAGTCTCACTTCTTCTGTTTAAACTTTTGCTCGACCTTGACAGCATATTGGTATGCTGTGCCAAGAAAGGAGATGTTCAGGAATTCTATTTCTTCCAGGATGTACTTCTGCAGGCAGCCGTAATATTTGATTATCAAATGTTGCTTTGAATCCTTGATTGCCAACTTTGTGCGAAGGGTATGGAAAATATTGGTAAACTCTGGCACGTCTTGGACCCTTCCCTACCGCAGTGTGGTCCACTTTATGTATTGATCCTCATAGCTCCCGACAGGGTAGTACTACTCCTTGATGGCATTTTGGAATGAATTCCAAGTGGGTGTGGCTGAAAATAGTGAACTTTTACTTTCATCCTTCTGCTCGTAGTAGGTTTCTCACTAGTCCTTGACGTGGGGGGCTGCTTTGAAAAGAGCAAAAATTATCTTTTCCCAACTGGAAAAATAATGAATAGAAAAATAACACTCTAGCAAATTTAACCATTTATTGATGGCATTTTCATCTATCTGACCCTTGAATATGGGGATTCCAAAATTAACTTGTACCTTAAATGGTGTGGCATTTCCAGAGTAGTTATTGGAAGTTGATGCGTTGCCTCTGGGTAGCCGCTGAAGGATCTAGGCAAAATTGTCCATCATAGCATTCCTTTGTTGCTCGAGGACTTCTTCGAGGAAGATTTTGGTAGGATCTCCTGCCTCCTTGTCTTTCTTTTCATCTTCCATGGGAGGCCATCAGGATTTGCGAGGTTGGTATTGCAAAGGTTCTATGAGTTCAAGCCCTAACTCTTTATATCCCAACCTCGTTGGGGACATGCAAAGAAAAACAGAGAAAAAGAAAACTGCTTTGATACCACTGATCATGATTTAAACAAGAATGCAACAAATTGTAGAGATAACCATAAACACAATGATGTAGTGGAAGTATTACTTCATTTCATTAATGTAAAATACTGAAATATGCATACAAACATAAACGGAAATAAACTAGCTAGGGCGATGGTAGCTTATCTCTAAGAAGCGATGTGGTGGCTACATGCCTCTGAAATGTGTTACAATGATGCTCGAAAGCCTATTTATTATTGAGAAATAATGGAGAACCCTAAACATCCAAAAACCTAACCCTAGAAGATGAAACGCCAAACTATAGGCCCCATTTGGGTAAATTCGTACATCAACTTCCCGGGGTCGTAACTTTGGTATACGATCTCTGTTTGATGTGCACAATATCTCGCTCGAAAGATCTATCCAAGAAATCCAACTTTGGGAAGAGAAACATCGGCGCATGAACCCGTGTTGCTCCCAGTTTTCCCAAAAAACCTCGTTTAGGGCCTCAAAATGGCTCCAAAAATTCAAGACCCAAAAAACTGGTAAAAAATAGTAAACTATGCTACAATTAAGGAAACTGAAAAGCTGAAAGAAATGATGGAGGGAGTGCAAGTGGACTTGGCGGGTTGCCACCAATATCCACATGGATCATTGCAAGGTTAGAAACATTCTGCCTACAAACATATAACACTTACCACTACGCATTATCGCAGTCAAGGAATTTCTCTACTACCCATTGCTGGGACTCCGACTCCAAACAGTTTGAGGTGTAGCTGAGACTTCTTACCAGGGAGATCCCCTGACATGCTGGCAAGTCCATCACATCAACATGTGTAGTGCTAGAATGAGGGCTAGATGATGAGCTGAGTCTGCAAACACTATTTTAAATCTCTATGCATGTTTCATGAATTACATTACAGTCAATCCTCCAACATGTCTATCTCATGGAGTTGATTTCGAAGTGTTGAAGGATTTGATCAATGACTTTTCACATTTCACATATGATGGTGAAGGTGGAGAAGCTTTTCTTAGTCACGGAATTTCCTTCATGGGTTTCTATGAAAGAAATGAAATCCATGAGGATCAGATTGCCTGTTCGATGTTTGCATTCATACTCCGAGTGCACATACTAGAATGGTGTGTCACATTACCTGTAGCCTCCATTCACTCTTATGATCAAATTGTCATAGATTTGGCCCATTCTTTCTATCATTATGATCTTAAAACACTCAATAAAAAAAAATTGGAATTATAGAAAGCACCTGATGAATCACGTTTGCAATTTCGGAACTGCTTCTGAAATCTTTCTTTTCAAATCCCACAAGATGAAACTGATTAGAAATTTCTCAATGAAATATTTGAGTCTCTTCTTCACATATCTAAAAATCCACATGTGTTAGAATAATTTGAACCCCTCCCAACATACCTCAGTGTTAGAAATGAAAAATTCAAGATAGATAAGGTTGCTATGACAAGTGAACATCTACTTGTATCTCATCAAATAGTTATAGCTCCGCAGTGCGAGGTGGGAGAAGTTGTGAACTGATCTATTGAATTGTCACATCCTCCTACACCACCTACTCTAGATATCTACATAGATTTGGATTGGAAGTTTGTTTGTTGTCACATGTACTTGTTCTCTCAACCTTTGTCCTCTTGTGTTGTTGATCCTCTGCATTTTACTGTGTTGTGTTCTCCTATTCTGAACTCCACATTTTCTGTTCACAAGGATCAAGTTATCACCGAAGTTGGTTTTGAGTAGCCAACCTATGTTTTCATTTATGATGAGTATGTGTGGGAATCTAAATAAGAACATGAGGTGAGGGATGACCTCCTTCCGTCCGCACCTCATCCGCTGCTTCTTGAAATATTTGGTGATTCTTCCATTTCTGATTTGTCTTGTGAAAATCGATCCCCGAATGTTCTTACTTCCAATCATTCAGAGAACACACCGGATGTCATTCTGTGATTGCATTATGTAGAGGACACATATTTCTTCCCAAATCCTCCCAATCTCTCATCCTTTCTTTCTGAAAATGTAGAGGGTGAACCTTATTGTTTCTCATCAACCCCTTAATCAGATCACGAGGATATCGATGAACATATCAAATTTTCTGATCATGGCACTCACGACCTCTTTACTTATTCATTCGATCATGACATTGATCCATTCATTGTTGATATTTCTAAGCCACTGGTCGTTTATGATCTACCCATTGATGATGTGGAAACCGCTTAAGTTGTCAAGGCACTTTAGCCCGAGCTAATGGCTATGTTAGGTCCTCAATATCTTGAGGCTAGTTGAACTTCCGATTAGAAATCTATTGAAACATCCCAAGACCCTCATTGCTCTCCTGTTTGCATTGAAGATGAATCTCATCCACATATTTTACATCCTCCACCATAATCACATCATCCCATCACTCATGCATTCAAAGAATCATACATAAGGAGCACTCTTGCTAAGCGAAATTTGTATTCGTTTTTCATGTTTTCTTATTTGTCATGGTCAAAAGAGTGTACATGCTCATCATATGTGCACAGTGTGTTGCAAAAACATGGTACGTATGTAGAATGATTGTCTTGAACATTTGCTCAGTTTTTTTTTTGTGGACGCATTTAAACTTCGAGTGTGTTGGTTTTCATTGTCTTATATTTATTGTGTGTTGGTTTACTTTTATATCTTTCTAGTCAACTATGCCTTCACTGACATGGGTCAACCAATGCATCAATGGCTACATTAGAAATATCACTTTACATGAGTAGGCCCGTGCACTGTTTAGCATAGGAGTAGGAGTAGAGTTTGCTTTTGTTTTTCATTGCTTTATTGTTTTCTTTGCTTGCATTTTTTGCTTTGATTTCATGTTTTTATTTCGTTTACTCCTATCCTTTTCTTGTTTGTTTAGTTTTCTTACTATGCACCTAAAGGATTAGCTTTACATGAAACCATGTTTGTCTCTTGATACAAGCAAAGTGAAGTACAAGAGGACTTGTAAAACTATCAACAATTGCGTATCTGATGTCCTCTATCTTGGTGAAGAGCTTTCTATCTTAGGTTAATGATACATTGATGGAAATTTTTTTCTGTTGAGAGTGAGTCTTGGTGGAAACACGATCCTTGCTCCGTCAACTTTAACACTGCCTACTCTAATCAGCCTTTCTATATTCAATTAACCCTTGTCATATCAGTCAACTATAGTAAGGTAAGGGGAAAAACCTTAACATGTATTTCATAGGTATTTATAGAATACTTCTATGAAGGGACAACCTCTTGCGCTCTTAATAAGTCTAGATCCCTCTTCCACTTTATGATTTAGATAAGTGCCTATGCATAGTTCTCTAGAAATGAAAAAAATGAAAGATGAAAAATAGGTAAAGGAAGAATAAGAGAAAGGATTCCTACACTAAGAGGTGATGCAATTAACTCTTTTGGGGTAATGAACAGGCTCACTAGTAGTAGAGTGATGCTTGTGTTCCTACGTGACTCTGTTGGTGTACTATCCATGTCTGCTGGCAGCAGAGTAACACCAGAGATGAAACGAAAACTTTGAAAATTATATTACTTTTGCATCAGTGTACCCCTCTTCCTGAATCAAAATAACTCAGTTGACTTGGCTTGGTATGTTTATTGATTGATCAATAGAATGGCAGACACTATATATTTAACACAAGCTAGTGAGGAAGCCATGAAGATGAAATAATCAAAAAATACTTCCAGAGGAGTTACATTTTCTTTACACAAAACAAGGTCCATACAGAGAGCTGGAGTTCTACCAATGTGTCACCAATTTTGTAGCTATAACCACCCTCCAAAATTTTATCTTCGCTTTATTTTGGAGCCTCCCTCCACAAAATCTTAGCAGCATTTCATGCATTGTTGAGGTACCTCTATTTCATTCAAGTTTATATTTCATTTTTCATCTTGTGTTCGCTTACTTCCTTTGCCCACTAACCACAAGATAACCACATGACTTTGTTTACATCTGGTTCATGTGTTGTCTTAGAAAACTTGATAGTCCTAGAGGACAGTGTGCCTTGCTCTTAGGAATTACATCAAGTAGCTTGGAAGCTTGCCTTGCTCTCAGGAATTATACAAAGTAGCTTGGAAGCCTGCCTTACTCTCAAAAGTTATGCAAAGAACTAGGTAGTGAGCTTTGACTTAGAAATTGCATAGACCTAGTTGACAACTTTTCCTTATCTCAGAAATTGTGTAGAGCAGGAGAGGAAGCCCTAGCCACTTAGCCTAGGAATTACACAAAAACATTCCTTCAGTTGTTGCTCGATGCATGTGCTGGAAAGTTTCCCGGTTCCCTCTATAATCGTGCAATTTCCCCATGTATGCATGACAACCTTTCCTGAAAAAGAAAACAAAAAGCATCCCTAAAAAATAAGGATCTATTTTTAGCACTATGACTTACACTCAAGTTAATTTTAGAAACTTCCTGCCACTTGTCACCTTTTCCTTGATTTTTGGCATGTGCGTCATAAACCCTCAATATAAAAAATCTATTTAAATGAATCCCCAAAGCTCATTCTACACATTTGATCTTGGGGCACTTGCATTCTCGAGGAATTTAGGAGCCTTCGATGCAATCAACACAACCTTTCCCGGTAAGTCTCGATTTTCAAGTCTTTTGTTTCTTTTTTTGTCATTTTTATTTTTGTGGCTTGTGTGGGTGTTGTTTTGCATGTTTTATTAAATCACCATTGTTGTTTCAGTTTGCTTTAACCTTTAGAAGTGATTTTTTGAGTTTTTCATTCTCTTTCTTAAGTTAACATTGCTTGTGCACTAATAGTCAACACTGCAACGACTCTCCCCGCTAGCTTCATTGTTCATCTGTTTGATTGAATCATATATTGGTTTTAATTTCATGCATGATCATTCACTCCTATCTGCACCATCATTCACTCACGCATTCAGATCTACTCATTTTTGAGTTGAACTTGGGCAGATATAGGTTTCTTTGGCTAAGATCATCCTTTGCCTCACATGCACTATGCATTCCTAGATCTGAAGGCTCTGCATTGGCTCCAGGAATTGCATAAAAACTACCTATCACTGGGCTTTAGCTGTGCTCTGCATAGTTTTGGGAGACAATCCCCAATCTTTCCCACTGGGATTACGCAATGTGTAGACCCAACTTACAGTCAAGATGGGCTGAATTGTGCATTGCTCACTTCCAGTCCATAATTAGTAGCACGTGTCACTAGTAGCTAAGATTATATAATGCTAAGTTCCAGGTGACATTCTCCTAGCCTCTGAGAGACACTACTACACAACCTGACCTAACAATCACCTAGTTCATTGCAGATTGATCTTTGAAGTGCTTTGTGTTTTTTAACTGGCATTTTCTTGCCCTAAGTGTTTGCTTTGTCTCTATGTACATTAGTTGGTGAGAATCCTCCTACCATTAGATGCATCATGGTTTCCAAGAGAGTTGGATCAAAAGAAGCTATAGAGAGAAACACTGGAGACATTCTTGAACAAGTACGAATGAACTTTCCCATCTATGTAGACATGCAGATATTCATAGAGAAAGACATGAAGGTCACATGGAAATAAATAAAGGACATATTTGTAGGTAGTTTCAACTAGGATCTAGAGAATTGACAAGTCTATGTAAACATTCACAAGTTAGGCTTGTACAAGTTTGCATCTAGGTACCCCGCCTTCCCATATGTGGATATCATTCACTGGTTTGTCCCGCATACCGATCTTGAGACGATGACATTGAGAAATACCAGCCGGACATAACTTGCCACCTTCAGGATAGAAAACCATCACCATATGTATTGCTTGACACATCTGATGGGATACATGGATGCATTGTTCTTCACTCCCAACAACAATGTAAAAACTAGAGATATCATGAAGCATTTGATAAAAGAGGAATCAAATTTGAGGATGACACCCAAATAGGAATACAAGATGAAGTCACTCAAGAAGGCTTACCAAAACTTGGTCATATTCACATGTCACTTGTATGGTCAAGAGAGCATGGAGACCTTCCTGCAGAGTTGGGTTGTTATGTTAGATTAGTTGGAAAGTGAAGGAAGGCCTGTCAACTTGTCATACATGTTGGCTCTTCAGCTAAAAGTGCATGCTTCAAATGCCTTAAATATACCTATGGATGGACAAGAAATATTCTTTATGTTTGCATATCGCCTTGATGTAATCTTTGGCTAGCAGTAATTTCCTAACATGGGTTGGACATGGACACCGCCAGAGGAAGATGTGAACGTTTATTGCAAGTTTCTCTCTGAGTGCAGCTACCGAGGAGTCATGTTGAGGCCATCTGACCACTTCATTTATTTTCTATAAATAATGATATTTGAATAGGATCCACCTTGAATGTCCCAAGAAGTGATACATGCATTTCTTAACATTGTAGATTGGTATGCCTCACCTGGTGGCACCTTCGTCAAGATGTTTGGAATAGAGAATCCGCCACATGAGTTATTGAGGTTTTCCATGGACAAGTTGGTCATGGAAGAGGTTGCATATCACATCTCCACAAGGTTATCACTAAGAATCCATAGGAGGGAGAAGGGACCATGGCATACTCTTTATTTGTAGTTTTGGTTGTACAAGATCCGTACCTTGAAAGTTGCATATGCTGAGACGTAAAAATGCAGGAAGAAATACCACAGGATGCAACAACAATACTAGTAGTGAGAAACAAACTGGCAGAAGACAAAGGCAAGAGGAATATTTCCAAAAGTGCAAAGACTGAGCAAAGATACAAGTTCAAAGAAGATCCACTTGTTGAGAGAGTAGCTTTGGATATAGATGCGAAGAGGCAACAATGTGAATGGAGAGTGGAGCAGAAGAGAAGAGAGAGGCAAAGGTTGGAAGAGATGGAAAGGAGATTGCAAGATATTGAGAAGAAGCTGAAAGAAGAACAAGAGCTTGGGAGGAGAGAAAGGGAAGAAAGGAAGAAATAGGAATAGGAACAAGGACATGGCATATTAATAGAGAAAATTGTGTAGATACAGGTTGAGATGATAGAGCAGAGAGTAGATGAAGAAGAGGGTGAGTAGGTGGAGGTTCGGGAGCATGATCAGTAGGTTGAGCAGTTGGTTGAGGCAATAGACATGGAAACGGAACAAGAGCTAGAGGAAAAGGACACTGATCTAATTATGAGAGCATCTAAGGTTGCACCATAGTCTTCACCACCTCCAAAATCACAACCAATCCAAAGTGAATAAGGAGAAGTTGTTCTCATTGATGATGATCCAAGGATTGATCTATACAATCATGCATTTGATGAATCACAACAGAGGATTGTAGATGCACAAAAAAGTCAGCTCCCGGATGATTATACGTCACCTGCACACACAAAAGAAAGGGTGATTGTACTAGATGTTAGAAGACATCCAGTTTCCATGGCTGAAGCTTCTAAAGCTTACGTAGAAGACACGAGTTCAATAGTCAAGTTGTTGATAGAAACAAATGATTAGATGGAGAAGGACATGCAAGAGGCCAGGCGGAGAACAGAGTAGTTTGCAGAGTCTGCCATGATAGACATGAAGAAAGAAATAGTGGCAAAGATATCAGCTTTGGAGGCCACCATGTAGATAGTGTATAGAATATTTGTCACTGTGCACAAAGCGATTGGCCATCTATATGGTTTTTAGCAATAGTGCACACAAACATCCCAAATGCTCAAACACATTCACACTACTATTGCACACATGAAAGAATCATTAATAAGGTGCAAGGGATACCCTATTTACTAGCATAAGAGGATGAAGCTAGAGACTGAACTAGACAAATCAAAAAATAAAATGTTGATTTAGAAATATGAGAAGATTTCTTCACTCATCACCTTCATTGAGGCTTCCTATGCACGATTTTCTAAGAGTCTGGATGTCATAGTGTGAACACACAAGATCACTTCCATTAGAACCCTCACCAAGGCCATAAGCAAGAAACAAGTCATGCTAGATTTTGACAAGTACATAGAGCAGTTGATGTGAAAAGCCACTAGTGATGACTTGCAGCTCAGTGCAGAGAACATGCAAAGTTACATTAGTGGTCCAACAAGACTCAGGACAATGCTTTGCATGTTTCAATATGAGTTGGATAGAGGTTCAAAACCATATACCCAGAAGCCATGGAGGAAAGGGTCCACTTAAGCAAAGATTTCATTAAATAGTATGGAGACACAATAGTCTAGTGCCAATCTTGGTATCAGTTCATCACTGATGACCATCCTGATGAGGTTACCAAGTTTGTCTTTCGCCAAGACCCTCACTGATGTTGTTTGTCTTGTCAGGCTCACTCAAGCCTATTTTTGTCCCACAAGGGTATATGTGGAAATTGCATTATTGTAAATTTCTTGTAAGTGAAATTCCAAGCATCATTAGTGGAATGTGAACAATCACTGTTGTAATGTGAGGAGTCATGAAGATAGTCCAAGAGTTAAAAGGGATTGTTAAGGGTCACCACACACTTTGTTATATAGAACCTCATAACTCATAGCACAAGCTTCTGGGATCCAAGATTTTAGCTAGGAATTTCTTAGAGAATGCTTGGAGATTATTGTAATGAGCCTTGGCTTCTCTATAGTGCAGAGGGAGTACATCTATTTGGAGGAGCAGGCAGTGTTGACTATAATTTTCCACTATTGGGGCTAGAGGTTTTCAATGGTGTATGTATGGATGGAACTTTCACTTAATATAATATATAACAAATTCAACACATTTTTGTGCATATGTTGTTATTGTACTTGGAATATTCTGGGTGCTTTGACAATATATGTTATTTAACTTATGCATTTCGATATCAACTACTCTGTATGCAATCTCATGAATCTTGTTGCAATTGTATTGTTGGTTTAACCTATCACTATGGATTGTGGACTATTCCTCTTTCCATATTCTGATGTCATTTTTCTTGTGTGTTTCTTTCACGCTACATACTATTACAAGATTCTAAGGGGTGCACTTCCTTTTGCCCTTCATGTGTTAGAACCCCCATTTATCTCACTTGACTCACAACGAGGTCACACACTTTCTTCCAACAAATATATGAGACTTACCTCTGCATGCTATCACAGTCAACGTATTGATTTACTACCCACTATTGGGACTCCTACTCCAAACAGCCTAAGGTCAAGTTGGGAGTTCTTACCAGGGACATCCCTTGACATGTTCGCTAGTAAAACACCATCAACAAGTTTCATCATGATTTGATTGGTAAATGAATGGATAATGAATGTTTGACCTAATAGATGATATTACAGCTATTATGAGAAGGCATTAAACCCTCTTGATCAATCTCAGACAAGCATGAAATTCATGTGCTCAGATGTGTTTTATGATGTATACATTTCATGTTCATGATGTGTTTGATGAAACTCCTTCCATTGTTAAGATGTGTCCAGTAAGGTCCTTGTTCAAGTTTTTCATTTGAGGATTTTTCTTCTTCTTATTTATTGTTTCTACTAATTTAATTAAGTTCTTGGAAGAGCCCTATGTCCGAGGAATTAAAACGTGGCCCAGAATGAGGGGTCACTGGCATCTAACTTCCTAGAAAAGTCTAAGGTTGCATGGATTCCCTTTCTATGGGAGAAATTGGACGGTAACAATCACATGGAGGCATTTTTATGCATGCCACTGGAGGTCTAGCTCAATGAAAACTGGGTTAACTCAAAGGCTGGGCATCTGGAGTGGTTGTTTAGCCCCTAGGGGCCGTCTAGCTCATGAGGAAGGTCATTTTGTATTTTTTTCCTCGATTCCACTTCCCTAAATGTACTTGGTGATTTTAATCATATCATAGCAACTCTTCATCACATGTTTACCTTAGTGGACCTGTTAGCTTAGGTAAATGTGGGAGGAGGGTGTTATATAAATTCTCATGATTTTTAGCGGTGCTGTTAAAAAACCGCCATGAAAAATGCATTTTGGGACAACAATTTAAAACCATGAAGCCACCATTGATGACTTGCAACTAAGTGCAAAGAACATGCAAAGTTACATCAGTGGCCCAGCCAGACTCAGGACAATGCTTCGCATGCTGCAAGATGAGTTGGACATATGTTCAAAACGATATACCCAGAAGCCATGGAGGAAGGAGTCCACTTCGACAAAGATGTCATTAAACAGTATAGGGGCACAATAGTGTAGTACCAAGCTTGGTATCATTTTGTCACCGAAGACCATCATGACAAGGTTACCGAGTTTGTTTTTCACCAAGACCCCAACTGGTGTTGTTTGTCTTGTTGGGCTGACTCAAGCCTATTTTTGTCCCACATGGGTATATGTAGAAATTTTATTATTGTAAGTTTTTAGTAAGTGAAATTCCAAGTGTCATTAGTGGAATGTGAACATTCATTGTTGTAATGTGAAGATTCATGAGGATAGTCCAAGAGTCAAAAGGGAATTTCAAGGGTCACCCCACACTTTGTTATATATAGGACCTCATAACTCATAACACAAGATTTTGGGAGCCAAGATTTTAGCTAGGCATTTCTTAGAGAAGGCTTGGAGAGTATTGTAATGAGCCTTGGCTTCTCCACAGTGAAGAGTGAGTACATCTATTTGGAGGAGAACGGTGTTAACTATAACGTTTCACTATTTGGGCTAGTGGTTGTCAATGGTGTATGGATGGATGGAACTTTCACTTAATATAATATATAACAGAGTTGACACGTTTTTGTGCATATGTTGTTATTGTACTTGGAATATTTTGAGTGCTTTGACAATATATGTTATTTAACTTACGCATTTATATATGAACTACTTTGTATGTAATTTTATGAATCTTCTTTCAATCATATTGTTGGTTTAACCTATCACTATGAATTGTGGACTATTCTTCTTTGCATATTGTGATGCCATTTCGCTCATGTGCTCCTTTCAAGCTACGTACTATTACAGGATTCTAAGGGGCACTCTTCATTTTTCCCTTTGTGTGTTAGAACCCCAATGCATCTCACTTAACTCACTGCACGGTCACACACTTTTTTCCAACAAAGCTATGATACTTATCTTTGCGTGCTATCACAGTCAAGATATTGATTTACTACCCATTATTGGGACTCCTACTCTAAATGGTCTAAGGTCAAGTTGGGAGTTCTTACCAGGGAGATCCCCTAACATGTTGGCGAGTCCAACACTGTCAATGGTTTTCATCATGACTTCATTGGTAAATGAATGGATAATGGATGTATGACCTAATAGATGATATTGCAACTATTATAGGAAGGAATTAAAAATTCTTGACCAATCCCAGACAGGCATGAAGTTCCTATGTTTAGATGTGCTTTTATGAGTATACATTTCATGTTCATGATGTGTTTAATGAAATTCCTTCCATTGTTAGGATGAGTCCAGTAAGGTCCTTGTTCAAGTTTTTCATTTGGGGAATTTTCTTCTTGTTATTTATCGTTTCTACGAATTTAATTAAGCTCTTTGAAGAGCCCTAAGACCAAGGCCTAAAAACGTGGCTCAGAATTAGGGGTCGCTAGCATATAACTTCTTAGAAAAGTCTAAGGTTGCATGGATTACCTTTCTATGGGAGCAAATGAAGGGTGACAATCACATCAAGGCATTTTTGTGCATGCGACTAGAGGTCTAGTTTAGTGAAAAGCAGGTTAACTCAGGGGTTGGGAATCTGGAGTGGTTGTTTAGCCCCTAGGAGTCGTGCAACTCATGAGGAAGGTCATTTTGTTTTTCTTCTCTTTATTCCACTTCCTTAAATGTACTTGGGGATTTTAATCATATCATAGTAACCCTTCATCACATGTTTACGTTAGTGGACCTATTAGATTGGGTAAATGTGGGAGGAGAGTGTTATATAAATTCTCATGATTTTTAGGGGTGTTTTCAAACAATCACCATGAAAAATGCATTTTGGGATAGTAATTAAACCCACCGCTTCCCCCCTGAAATTCATGAGCAAAAGCTTTTATATGCAGTTACTAAAAACCCCTTGCGAGAAAAAGAAGGGTTCAATTTTCGTGGCTTGGGGGGGAGGAGGGGGTGCGAGGAGGTGGGAGGGAATAGAAATGTGGGGAGCTGTGGGGGATACAAGCACCATGATAAATATATTTATGGGAATTAATTTTAACCCTTCACCCCCCGAAAAAAAGAAAAAAAAAAAGGGTTCAATTTTCATGATTTTTGGGGCGGGTTTTGAAAAAATCACCATGAAAAATATATTTTGCAGTAATAATTTAAAAGCCCCCTCCAAAAGTCACGAGATTTTTTTTTTAGAGGTGGTTGTTAGAAAACCCCGAAAATTTTCATGAATTTGGAAGGGGGTTTACAATAGCTGCCCTAAATCCCTAAAACACCTTTACAGATGGTTTTGGAAAGACCACCACAAGTCAGGTTGGCACTAAAAGCCTTTTTGGTACTAGTCTAGGTGCCAATACGTGCCAAGTGCCAAGTGTTAGTGCATTATAAGTGCCAAATCTTTCTTTGTTACTTCCATCCTACTTTCCAATAATTGATCTCAAATAAATTTAATATTAAACTATTCCAACCATGCTTACACATGCCAAATCATACCAAGGCATATCAATGCATGTCATGCATTCTAGAACTTGCCAAGTTCCAACGCACCCCATGTTTTAATATGTGCTATGTAATGTTACACATGCACTGGACTGGTAGGGCATGTCGAAGAATGGTAAGGCGTTCCAAAGAGTGCCAATGCATACCAAGTGGTGTTAGGGGGTACTTGGGAAATAAAAGGGAGTAATAGGTAAAAATTCATGGAAAGTAATGAATATGAGGGTGTGCTAGGGAGTGTCAATGAGTGTTATGGATGTTAAGGAGGGAGTCGTAGGGTACACTAGGTAGTGGTAAGGCATGATAGGAAAGACCAGAGGATGTCAATAAGTGCCAGAGTGTGCTAGGGAGTTCTAGGGTGTGTTAACATGTAAGAAATAGTGCCAAGGCATGCCAAGACATGCCAGCTACAAAGGCATGCCAAGATGTGTAGGGTGTCAGATTGTGTGAACATCTGTTAATGAGTGTCAAGGAAACAAAAGGGAGAACCAAGCTAATATTCAAGGAAATGAATACATAAGAGGGTTAATAAGTCAAGACAATACCTTTTTCAAAAGGGTCCTTCTTGACACACTAACAATAGATTCCAATATATTCCAAGTTCCAATGTGTGCCAAGTTCTAATGCATCTCAATGCATGCCAAGGTGTTCTAGAGAGTGCTAGGGACTACCTGTCATGCCAACACATGTTAGGGGAGTGCTATGTTGTGCTAGGGAATGTGAACATGTGCTTGGGAATCCTAATCATGGAAATGTGTTCTACATAAAAATACGTTCCAAGAAATGGGAGGCGCCAAAGAATGTTAGTGTATGCCAAAGAATGTCAAGTTGTGAAAGGAGTTTTGTGGACTGTTAGGTATCTCTCGTTAATAGAACTGAAAGAAATTTATTATGTATTAAATAATATGGTTCCTACACACACAAGTGGAACTTCATCTAAAGGGAATTTGTTATATAATAAACCTAACAAAGGTGAATCATGTGTTGGCTCATAGGGAAACTATATTATCATTACTTGAAGGAAATGATACACATTAAATACTTCTTGAAAAATTGATTGAGTCTAACCACTATGGCCTTCGAAACATAGTGAAAAATGCTCCATAACATTGGCATTAAATCATTATCTTTTGACAAAAAATATAGCGACGCAAAAATAATGTTATCAAAAACTAATTGGAATGATTAATGATGACGAACATTTTTTGACCATCACCAAAAGTAACCAAAAGAGAATTGGTGAGGGACAATAAAAGATCATCACTAAAAAAGTCACCAAAGAGATAATTAGTGACGGGCCTTTAAAAACCCTTCCCAAAAGTGTCATTGAAAATGCATTTGGTGACAAAACTTAAAGGTTCGTCACTATATGAACTTACAATGACTTTTTTTTAAGGATCTTCACCAACTACAACATTGGTGACGAACCTTAAAAGTTTTTCATAGACATGACCCTCACCAATGAGATTTTTTGTTGTAGTGTAATAGCTAGAATAAAAAGGTGTCTTAGTTATTTTACAAAGGATTGGGAATTTTATAACTTTTATATTTTCAATTTAGCTATAAATTTTTTTTCGAAATAATATAATTTTATTTTTTATTTTTTACAAAATGTTATAACTTTCTATTATTGTTCAAAATGCATATCTAATGCATAAATAGTTTTTTCACTATTAAAAAACGTTTACATCATTGTATAAAATTACATATGAAATTTACCATCTTAGGAATAAGTGGTCCAAACTTTACATCCTTTCTTGATGCCATGATATTATATAAAAATATTAAAGCATAAACTATGGTTATATACCTGTAATGTCATTGTAGTTGGCACCATCCACCAAAGTATAAATGAGTAAAACCATTGTTTCTACGTACATTAAAACCAATGTATTCTAGAACGATTCCATCAAGAATTTTATGGCTTCAAGAGGTTGGGCATGCTTTTGTCTCCACAAGGATCTGCCTGTTGTGTATGCAGTCCATTTACTCTCTTCGGTCCAGTTTTAATGAAAAGAAATGATCAGTTTACAATTTTTAAAATTTATGTGCGGTAAACAATACAATTTTAATTGTAAACATGTCTAACTTTTATTACCACCCGTTAAGGACCATCATCTTCCACAATTATTACATCGATGTTGTCATCATGGTCAACATAGCAGTTGTATGTAACATAGAAACTTACTTATCAGACAGGTATAACAAACATAAAATATATTTTTCTTACCAGAAAAGCAAAGTTATACCCATTTTATAAAAAGAGTATCCTAAGCATTCCTAAAATTGGGAGTAAAAACTCTAATCCATTTACAAATATATTTAACTCAATCTCTTTGATCATGATTATTTTATTTTTATTATTGATTTAGAAAATATTTTAGAACGAGATGGAAAATAATATATTCAAACAATTAACTTAGTTCTAATTCATTATATTTTGAAATTGAGAAAGAATACTTTAAGTGAAATCCATCCCATATTGGCACGAGGGAAGGATTCAAACTAGGCGGTTCTTGGCATTCAAGTAGCCAAATGCAGAGTAACATTAGTTACGTGACCAATAATTAGAATCATTGGTATTCAAATAATTAAACCTAGTGTTTTATGGAATGAGGTCGGGATGATCGAAAATAGAAGGCAGAGATGAGGCTCTATGATGAATCTACTTGGGAAAGCAGGAGCGATATCCCACCATGTGTGATAAATTCAGAGTATTATTAGTCCCTCTCTTTCAGGGCTGGTAGGGACTATAGTAATCGATTTTTACTCCCTGCATTAGTTTGACGCGATTATCAATAAGGACAGTTTAACTTAATGTAAAGTATTTTGATATGACACATTAATCAATACATTTTAACCAATGAACGAAATCTCTCTCTTATTTGGCCTCAAATCGAGGTATACAGACTCAAAAGTTAGGAAAAAGTTCGGACAAGTGCAAGTGATTAAAACAACCTGTCACCTCCATGAAGTAATGCTATCTTTGCATTAGCATTAGTTTGCAACATTTAATGTTAAGGAAATGTTATGGCGTATCTTCTTTGAATGCCAAAGTAAGTGTATTTTTCTTAACAATTAGACACATGTTATGCCATATATGTGTCAATCTTGATAATTGACAGATCTCTGGCATAGGTGTCAATCATCTAGCCCAATGAATCAATGGGTGAAAGAAATGCTGCTATGACTGGGATTGGAACGGGTCCATCTCGAACTGTTCCTCGATCTTGATCTGCTGCGGGTGGAGACGCTGGTTCTTGCTTGTGAATTTTCTCCTGGAACTGTTTTCAAATTGAAACTCAAACAAGGTAACAAACTATCTCTTTCATTGATGCCTCTCCTACCTTTACTTGCTATATGTAAAATCTTAAATACAAAAATCAAAAAATCAAAATCCTGAGGCATTTAAGTTTGAATTTGAATTTCTATGAAATGAGTGCTTTGAAAATATTTGAGATATTTGATAGTATGGATTCGGTAACCTGCAAAAACAGATATTAATTCTATACAAATTTCTCTGAAAAACTGAGATATTTAAATTCTTAAAAAGACAAATATGAAATGAGTGTTAATTCAGAAACCTGAAATATTTCATATATGCTTAGGGATGCGATCTTGGAGCTAGAGAAACATTCTGTTGCAGTGCAACACACAGGAAACTAGACTTGTGTCTCTTGGTACTGATCAGATAACCTCCCATTCTTCGGCTTTTATCAGTCTGCACACAATCTCAAATTTATCAGCAACTACATGATCAATCAATCATATATTGTATTAATCATACTATATTGCCTTACTGCAAATATAATAATGGTACTGAGTTTTCTGCATTTAGCAGCATGAATTTATGTTTCATTACTTGCACAGTAAGGGTGGTTTGGGCTGCCCTAAAACCAGAAGAGAAACCGAATGCTTCTTGGCTTGCTGAAGTATTGTTTGACCTTTGTCCTTAACTCCTACAATCATCACTTCGACCTCCACCTGTTTGCAGAATTCAGCTCTCAACAAAACTTTGGAAGTAACACAAATATTGTGATATTCATCTAACTGGAGAAAACAAATGATGATAAGCACGGTTTCAGAGCATGAATTTACCTCTGGTCTTCGCTGTATGCAAAGGGATTTCAAAGAGTTCAGAAAATTAGGATCAAGAGATTCAATCCTTGCACACCAAAAAGATTTGCACCGCAGACTTCATCTTCGGCAACGCATCTTCGGCAATGCGACATCGTTGTCCTTTTAACTATAAATCAACATAATTGCCTCCCTACATCAATTATAGAGACCAAGGTTCGAACCACTTAGAGTCCCAAACAAAAATCATTTTCCTTCGGCTTATCCAGGCTTCGGAAATGTACAATCTACAGAAAAAACTCACCACTAAAAGTAGAAGGGAATAGCTGTGTAGAAATGCTTAAAATGGCAAAGGTACAGGACAAGTGGGTGGCATGCAATAACTGCATGTTTTCATTTTCGTGCATCTGTCAAATAGCGCAAAGGCAAACTGCCCCTCCAGGTGTCCAACCATCTTACTGGCCGTCTGCATTATGTTGTTGGAGTCAGCATGCAGAGCCTTTCTTTCATGTCAGAACGCCGGCATTCCCTGTGAGGGAGGCGACGAGAGGCGAAGGTCTCGCTGAGAGACTGGAAGCCTTCGTATAGCTGGACGATGCGCATGCGCCCGAGGGAAAAAAGAACACTTCGTTCAACATCAGGTCTCCTTCTGACCTCCAATCCAATGCTTCCAGACACTCTCCGCTGTGTACTCGCGCTTCGTTACCTGTTCATTCATTTATATTCATCCACTCCATATACTTGCTATGTTGATGTTGAAAGTAATGAATTGATCAGAAATGAGTAAGCAACGTTTACCTCATTTGAAGAGCGATTGACAGGTGCTAGGAATCGATTGCGTTGGCTGTTTATTGTTGGGTTTGCACTTCCACCGATGGCATACATTTCCCACTACGTGTAATCGCTGTTCACCACATGAAAGTACCCGTGTCAGCATCTGCGTTTCAACATCAGTGCATTAAACTTGTTTTACGGATAAATTTCTCAACTCTATTGTTTACTCGATTGCTAATACATGAAACACTAATGGAAAATGGGAATTCAGATCGTTCTGAGATACCTGAGCATGCGTTGCACACGCCCTTCTACGAAATGGTTGAAGGAAACTGTTACTTGCATTTTAACGTCCTGAGTATAATTGTCGTTGTGGCCCAAGAGCATGAACTGTAACAATTAATGTAACAAATAGATGAGCGGGATAACCGGCATAAACGTGCTAGGAAATTTTGAACCTTTAATACTCCAATTCTGGAATTGAGATTCAAACCTTGTCATGATGCGCCATAAAGTTGTTTGATATGGTAATCGCAGTTGACCCTATGATGGCATCGATGAGCCCATCCGTGCAGCTTGACAAGGAACAATGGTCCACCCAGATATTGCTTGCGCCGAAGATGGAAACTCCATCTCCATCACTGATCGTTCTCCACCCGTAATGTGTCGGGGAATCCCTCACCATGGCATTTCCTGCAGGCTTGCAGTCATGGATGTGAATCTCGTGAATGATAATGTGACTCACATACTGTACCATAATGCAAGGGCCGTTGGCGATGTGGACATTGGTGCCTTTGCCATCGATTGTCTTGTAGCTGTTCATGGTGCAGCGTGCCGGGCCAACTTGAAATCTAGCTCACTAATAATTTGCAAAGATCTCTTGTTCTTTGGATTTCCTCTCTTCCATCGTAAACACACACGTCTAATACAAAAGATTAAGACAATATACGGCTACCATATTTGCAACATTTACAGCGCTGGACTTCAAAGCTTTTCCGTCTTTCAGTCTAAGGTTTTCAATTGAACATTGAAATGTTGTCAGACAAGAGCAAGAATATCAAGATTTTTCTGCTGAAGCTTCCGTCCAAACACTCACAACAAACCAAAACTAAAAGCTATAGAAGAGTTATTTACCGTGTAGAAGCCGTAGCGCTGGACAACAAAGTATCTTTGATCGATCAAACAGATTTCTTGTTTAAAACTGTTTTCAAGACTTTTTTCGTCGGATTAGATCGGGAGTGTCCATTCTGTCCATTCCAAACTAGAAAAGGGCTGTGTATAAATGCTTAAAATGGAAAAAGGTATAGGACAAGTGGGTGGCATGCAATAACTGCATGTTTTCATTTTCGTGCATTTGTCAAATAGGGCAAAGGCAAACTACCCCTCCAGGTGTCCAAGCATCTCACTGGCAGGATAGGGCGATACGCAATAATTCTATTCTCTATCTCCGGACCTATATTCGATCCTGCTGAAGTACAACTGGATAATCGGCCAACCATTTGGCGCCCGCTGGATAGGAAACTCTTCCCGTGACCCTACCACGATTGGATCGATGGCTTTTGAGCTGCATTAACAAGGAGCTCCAGCGCCGCTTCCCACTCAAAGCAGGGACTAGCTGCTACGCAGCCTCCCTTGTTTCCAATATGTAATCGATTTGCATTGGATAAGCTAAATTCTTTAGTCAATTTGCAAAGGATAATATAATTTCATTAATATGTTTTGAGAAATGTTACTTCTCTCGTAGATCTACTACTTGACTATATTCTTTATGTATTTGTATACGATTACGATTGGTAAGAATTTGCACAACGAAGTTGCACTAACCTATAATTTTTCAAGGGCTTGAAGTTTTGTAGGATTTATTGTAATGATTCCACATCGAACAACTTTAAATGTGTGGTTTTGGTACTTGGCATATGCGAAATCCATATATGATATTGAGGTCACTGCTGCATATTACTTCCATTAGGTAATTGGTATATAAGCCCACATGTTAAAAACCTCCTACTCCGATTAGCTTCTACTTTAGTAGCCATAAGTGTATTTAGTAATCATTTCTGGTAATTTCATTGGTTCAAATCTCTAATTAAATTTATGTGCTATAAGAACGGTTGGGTTGGTATGCCTAGCGGTTAACCAGACTCAATTACAAATTCACTAATATAACAAAAGAAAACATACATAGTAATCACTTCTTACAATCCTCTTCACCACTCCATTCCAATCGACCTATATGTAGAACCCAAAAGAAAAAATAGGAAGATACCCCATGGAAATAAATTACATGATGTGTACTAAATAGGTTGATAAGGAGTTTCAAGAAAGAGGGAGCGGATGAAACTCTCAGCATGCCCCTTATATGATTCTAAAAGAAATATATTCTCAAACATATAATCTTGTAAACACTAATGTTATGAAACTAGCTCAAAAAAAGATAGAAAAGATAGATGAACGCCTTAGAAATAAGTCTTTTCGAGGGGGCAACCTCCTTTACATTACACAAATGAATAATTTTGGGATGATACAAATGACAAGACCTCCTTTCTATATATAGGAGTCTAAGGGGTCATAATATAATCAGAGCTGACATAACAATAATAATGTAAGTGCACAATAATAACAATAGTGGGCTTCTATGGGGCACAATAATAACAATATGGGGACTACATGGGCACAACAATATAATAAGGGGGTTGTACTAATAACAATAAGGGGTTACACTAGTAGTATAGTGACCTAACATTCCCATCTCCTTCAAAAAGTGTTGTCCTCAGTGCTTGAGTAGTTCTTGATGCTTCTGTATAAAATTCTTGTCCTCCCGTGTGGAATATTCATCCGGTAAGTTCTTCTACTTGATGAGATACTCTGAAATTGATCAATTTTGTAACTGTCGTGTTCTTGTTCCTGTGACTACTCCAGGTTCCAATATGATTTTTCCTTCCTCGTCAAGTTCTGGCAATATTATTTGAATTAGGATCTTTTCCCACTTTTGAATGAGTGGCCACGCTTCTTCATCCTTCTTTCATTCATCCCTTGCTTCGTTTATCCAATCTGGTTGGATTATAGAAACAACATAAAACAATTCTTCCATTTCCTCATCTTTTCTTCAGAGTGCATATGCAACACCATTTCTCTTCCCTTTTTTGTAGATGATTTCAAAGTCATAACCAACATACTTGTGAACCATTTTTTCTATTCCTTAGAGTATAAGTTTTGTTTTAAAAAGTATTTAATACTATCATGATCCGTTTTTACCTTCAAGTGTCTTCCCATTAGATAAGGTCATCATTTCTTAAGTGCGTGTAGTATTGCTAACAATTCCTTCTCATAAAAAGCTTTCTTGAGGGACATTTGTTTGTACGTATGTAACCATAAAAATACCCAATCACCTACATCCAATCTTCTTTCATTTTGATGTTGATCTATTTGTTATTTCATTTGATTCTGCACAAAAGTGGCATGATCCTTTAAAAGTTGGAGAACTTTTTGTTGATGCTTGGTGTGATCTTTCATTGCTTGAATCTTTTTCTTCTTGATATGTCCTTCTATATTTAGAGTTTGAGGAGTGGTAATTTCTTCCAGTGCATTACAAGATATGGTCAGATTCATTTCTTGATGCTCTATGTGATCTTTTACTTGTTGAACATTTTTCTTCTTGATATGCCCTTCTATCTTGATAGTTTGAGAAGTGGTAATTTCAGCCAATGCATTACAAGATATGGTCGGATTCATTTCTTCTTTCTCGATGTGATATCTCACTTCTTAAACCTTTTTCTTCTTAATATGTCCTTCTATCTTGAGAGTTTGAGGAGTGGTAAATCTTGCCAATGCTTTACAAGATATGGTCAAATTCATTTCTTCTTTATCTGGGGTTGGTTCCTAGTGTATATCCTCTTCTTTTGATGTTTCTTGATCCTTTTCTTCCTCCTCTTCACAATCAATGTACAATAATTTCTTCTCAGCACACTTATGAACTTTAATGTATTTTTTATCACAATTGTAACAAAGCCCTTTCTCTCTCTTTTCTTCCAATTGTTGTGGTGCAACCCTTGTAGGTTGTCGAAGGCTAGGAGAAACAACACTTCCATCTTTGTAGTTGTGAGGGGTAGACTTCCTCGTTGCCATAATTTTTCTTCCCACTTTGTAACAAAGCCTGTTTTCTCTTTTTTCTTCCAATTGTTGTGGTGTTGCTCTAAAGAAGGTGTTGCTCTTTGTATCCTCATAATGTGCTATAACTTCCTCTGTAAAAATTGATCACGTAACAAGTGGTTTACAAGAACAAATCCCTTTATACCAAAACATTGATCTTGCTCTAAATATGAAGATAAAATACATACCTTTTGTAACAGTGGTACAACATGTAGATCAAAATATTTCTCCATCTATAGCATCCAATTTATCGGATCCTTGCCATCAAACTTTCTCATCTCATTTTTTCTTGATTTTAGGAGCTCGATCTTGAAATGACTATAACTCTATAATTTCATATCTCCAAGTTCTGAAATCTATTCCTGCAGTATCTCTCTAAGATCTCTTTCTAACCCCATAAGTCTGATCATAATTTGATTATCCAAGAAAGGGTTATGCCAAATGTCCCATAGTGACCTGATTATAGACTAGTTTAGTACATTGAACTTGTATGAAATGCCACACATCCCTGTTTCAATCTTAGGACATGAAAGAGATACACAAAAAACTATATTCCATCCTCCTTCTGTAACTTCTTACGAAATTTTAATTTGATGCTCAGAGAGTAACTTATGATGATTTTTCCAAGGTCACCTTTTTAGGATGTAATTCGGGAGCTTGCAGAAACCCTAAATGTCTTAGATTAGATCTCTGAAAATATAGCAAGAAAATATCTTAAATTTGGACCCAAGCTTCAACAAGATTTTGGTTGAAATGGGTTTAAATTTCAGAGTCTAAAACTTTGTAGAACAAATATGAGAGTGAAAATTCCCCGATGATCTGTTTGAGATGAAATTATGGAGCTTGCAAAAACCCTAACTTCCTTAGATCAAATCTCTAAAAATATAGCGAGAAAATATCTCAAATTCCAACACAATCTTTAGACCGATTTCGTGTCAAATGGGTTTTTTTTGTTAGCTTCTGAAACTTCATAGCGAAACAGTTATAGTGAAAATACCACGATGACCTATTTGGAGCAGCGAAAGCCTAGAGTCCACAGCTCTGATACCAAATGTTATGAAACTAGCTCACAAAAAGATAAAAAAGATAGATGAACGCCTTAGAAATAAGCCTCTTTGAGGGGGAAACCTCCTTTACATTACACAAATAAACAATTCTTGGATGATACAAATGGCAAGACCTCGTTTCTATACATAAAACCCTGAGGGGTCATTACATAATCAGAGCTAACATAACAATAAAAATGTAAGTGCACAATAATAACAATAACAAGCTTCTATGGGGCATAATAATAACAATATGGGGACTACATGGGTACAACGATATAATAAGGGGGTTGTACTAATAATAATATGGGGTTACACTAGTAGTATAGAGACCTAACAACTAATATACGAATTTGTAAGTCTAATTGTAGTTGATATATTAATAATTGTGGACTAGTGATTACCTACAAAAGGAGAACATTAATTCCATCATCATTATTCTCCCATCTAATTTCGTTGAGTTCAATATTATCAACAATTTTATTTCCATTGGCTTGAATGTACTACATATAACAATAATCATTGGTTAATTCTTTGTGTAACCATGCAGTAATCCACAATGATTCATCTTGAAATCCCTATTATAATTAACTGTAAATTTAGCGTTGCTCTTTTAAGGAAACTTTTAAAGCTGAGAAATATTTGAAATCATAAACAAATGACTTGGTATATGTTATAGTCAAAGTGAAGTGAGCACACTACTGATGCAAGGTTGTTGTTGTCAGATCCTTTATATATGTTTGCAAAAGCAAAGAGCTATCTTGCACAACCATTCAAACAAACATAATATACTCACATCTATGGTAAAATTCCAACTATACAAATACAAATAATTGAACAATCAATTAATCATGCAAAACATTATAGTTGTAATTTCTAAATCGCGCACATATTTTGTCAAACATAAATTACAGTGTCAAAAAATCATTGGGAATAAGGGAAATTTGAATTTCGATAGACAATTGTCGCTATAGTCATTCTTACAATAGTTCCACTAGTGACATGATACCATGGATTTTGAGCATTTATGCTATAAACAGTACGAGGTGTATCCATGTATTTTAGTCGCTCCCAAAAAATGTGACTAGTGTTAGAATAGCCCATGTTCACAAACACAAAAAAATAAGCATGTATGCAAGCACTCTATTAGCATTATGTAATTTCTAGGCTAAAGAAAAAACCATGGAGGCAACATCAAAATCACTTTCGGGTTTAAGATCTAGCCCTCCTAAACTCAGAGAGGGATCTCTCTGTGATGTTTAGCTTTCTTTACTGGGAATTTTAGGCTAATTATTGGGCTTAGAGTTTGGATTTTGAATTGTTTTGGTTGGAACAGAAAGGAAAGGCCATTGAGAAATGGAGTTAGAAGAGCTTGGGATGATCAATTTGTAGAAGTATCAAGCTTAAGCAGAACAAGGAAAGCTAGGCATACTATTGGATATTTTAGATTTAAATGAAATGAAGTAGAAGAAGCGAAATATATTCAATTGAAGCTAAAGAGTAATTAAGAATTATTTAACTTGATATCAGAGGAAAACATGTCGAATTAACAACAGCCAAAATAGGGCACACTAGGTAACGAATCCTATTTATCACATACTTTGTTGATTAATTTAGAATAGAGAATACATAAGCATGATATATAGAGAAAATAAACAAAGAATAGTAGATGCACTTCACAATTAGATATGACACATGAATCCTGAAACAACTTGTCTTGTATTACTACAAAAGGTCACTATAACTTAGTGAACAACTTTACAATGAATGGTAGTGTTCCTCATTGCGAATCCCAACCCTTTCCTACTTCAAATCATGAAGTATTTATACAAATTCTAAACTAAAATATCTTGATAAAATCTCAAGATCTTGTTACAAATATCCTAAATTGTTTTAAACAAATAGAAATGAAATGTAGGACATTCAAAAATAATGTATCTACATGGAACTATCATTACGGATTTTTGTTGATAAATAAGAGAAATTCAAATTTGATTGCAACTCTTAGTTGATGAGGTGGCTAACTATCTTTTAACATTTTCCTGCTGAAATCCTACAAAAAGGGTCCAGCCATCACTTTTTATAACTCAATTTGAGATAGATATGTAAAACGTGAGAGATGTTTTGGTATATAAATATGTTCTTGAGATAAACCTCTCCCAGTTTCTAAACATTCAGCTCCATATGTTCCCAATATTCTTTGAAAATGGGTGACTCGAATAGGATTTTGCACAGTCCGAAAAATAGGTTGTAAATATGTAAATGTATCTCTCATTCTGTTATATCTGTATAAAATATGAAGCAGGTTATTGTAATTTGGCATAGTAGGAACACAAACCTCCTCCATTTTGGCAATATTCATCTCTCATTTGCCACAATATGTTTTGTAAACATATGACTAAACAGGAAAATTTGGGAAAATATGTCTACAAAGGTTCATCTGTATATCCCAAACCATAAAAGTTGTTAGAAAATTGGGAGAGGTTTTTGTACATGACGATGTTGGAAGGAAAAAAGTATTTCAATTTCTAAAAATTCATCCCCATTGGTTTGGAAACAATGTTTGAAGTCAATGTGGCATGTAGGAAAAAGCATAGTTTCAACTAATCATGAGACAGATGAATGACATGGATGCAGAAGATGACATGACAATCGTGGAATGGGGGGTAACATAGCCAGGAGTGAGTGGTAAATATGGTGGGAAAGGAGAGTGATAAGCACGAAGGTGGTAAACCGTATTGGAAGGGGGGTCGGAGTGGTAGGCGATATTGTGAGGGGGGTATGAAACGTAGAGGGGAAGACACATAGTGTGGGACTAGCGGGGTAAAACCACCTTTTCGGAACCCCCCCCCGCTCTAGAGGTAAATCTAGGATGGAGAAGGGGGATCGAAAAGGATTGTGAGACATCAATCCATGGAGTGAGAGGATCGAGGAGAGGGAAAGCTCCATTTGTTTAACCCCATGTGACAAAATCCTTTTTTGTCGTTTTCAACCTTACAATAAAATCAAACTATAGTACCAAGGCCTTTATTATAGTTTTATTTAATCACTTGTAAATGATGTGATTAATTTAATCTAAACATACTTAATTATCCTCTAATGTTGCATTTTGTCTTGCAAGTATATTTTTTTCTTAAGGTTTTGACCTTTTTTGGAAATAATTTACAATATGGAATATTATTTACAATATCCAAAATATAATAATCATCAGCTATAATGAAGTAGTACTATAAAAATTATAGGACCCTAATAGTGGCTCCAGCTAGGGATGGCATTTCCTAGTGAAGTGTCAAGAACACCATAGACTTATGCTTGATCCATTGGGTTGATCCCAAAACATACCACCTATTCTACCATAGAATGTCTGCTACCGAAAAACTCTCAAACAGAAATTAAAACCATTATTCGCACTTAAATATAAAATATAAATTGAACTAAAAGTTGTACTGCAACCTAAAACTAAAACTAGAAAGGATGCTTTGAAAAACACAAATGCTCAAGGTATTCAACTTATTTGTAGTCTGATACCTACTTTAATATGATAAAATGACTGCCACATATCAAGTGATAACAAACATCCAGCGCAACCATTCAAGCAAATGGATACTTAACTAAAGTTTCCATTATACTTCTTTAGGTGGAAAAATAAATTCAAAAAATGGCAACTGAACTTTTCCACTGGATGCAATAGCCACATTAATGAATCTGGAAAATTATCCCTTCACCAGTGAATGCAATAAACTAACCAAAGGATCATGGAAAACATGCAACATAAGATCTTCATCATGTAAATCTAATTGGTCTTTAATGACTAAAGAAAACACTACTTGTTGCAAATGTTCTTGTGTATGAAGAGGATGAAGTTCTGTTGGTTCTTCTTTTAGATCACAAGACTATTGTAAATCAACAAATGAATGTTCAATAATATGCTCAATTAACTTTACTTGCTGATTAGTGCTGGAAGAATTATTTCCTATGGGGAATGTTCCTGAACACATAGACAACATACATCCTCTGTTTCTTCCTCAGGGGAAGACAATTCAAGCAAGACTTCTACTTTTTGTTCATAACGTTGAAAATGATTTCCATCTAAAGCCTCTAGTATTTCATTGTTTATGAGCTGATCATCATCATAGTAATCTTCTAGATATTGAATAAAACTTTCAGAATGATCACAACAGTTTTGAATCAGCAACAAATATCGATAATCCTCTCTGCATTTCTCACAAAAAAAAAAGATGAAAATGCTTTAATGGAAATACACTCAAGCAGATTTTCATACCAAGATCTAGCTTTTTCCTCCAAAGTTTCCATAAAATCTTTCATAATGTTCATGAAATTTGATTTTAATATTATGGATGTGCATATGAAACCTCAAGAAATGTACAACAACATCATCTCCCTTTTTATATTTAAACAATGAAGATATGTTCTTCAATCACCGTTGGGCATGGGATGTGGAAAAACTGGAATTATTGATCTATCCATATGAGCATACCTGTGTTTTCTTCGTGAACTCATTTCTAAAATAATCAACAATGAAATGGAGTCACCATAAGTTCTTTAAAATTCTAGATTCTTTTACAAGGGAGTCGCCATGCAAACATTGAGCTTCGGATTCTTGAAACATAGAGTCACCAAGTGAATAATTACGCCTTTTTGTTCCTCATCACTATTCACCATCAAGAAACAGATCTAGAACTTGATACACTTTTCTGAGGAAAATAAAATGTCCTCCTTAGTATGATTGCCACTATGAGAGTGTTCTATAATTTCAAGTCTGAAGAAAAAACCATGGAGGCAACATCAAAACCGCTTTCGAGTTCAATATCTAGCCCTCCTAAACTCAGAAAGGGATCTCTCTGTGAGATTTAGCTTTTTTTACTGGGAATTTTAGGCTAGTTATTGGGATCAAAGTTTGTCTTTTGAATTAGTCTGGTTGGAACAGCAAGGGAAGGCCATTGGGGAACAGAGTTATAAGAGCTTTGGGTGATCAATTTGTAGAAGTATCAAGATTAAGTGAAACAGGGCAAGCTAGGAATACTATTGTGTCTTTTAGATTTAAATGAAATGAAGTAGAAGAAGGGGAATAGATTCAATTGAAGCTAAAGAGCAGTTAAGAATTCTTTAACTTGATATCAGAGGAAAACATGTGGAATTAACAACAACCAAAATAGGGCGCTCTAGGTAACAAATCCTATTTATCACAACTTCTGCTGATTAATTCAGAATAGAGAATACATAAGCATGATAGATAGAGAAAGTAAACAAAGAAAAGTAGATGCACTTCACCAATAGATATGACAAATTAATCCTGCAACACCTTGTCTTGTATTACTACAAAATGTCACTTGAACTCAGTGAATAGCTTTATAATGAATGGTAGTCTTTCTCATTACAAATCCCAACCCTTTCTTAGTTCAAATGATGAAGTATTCATACAAATTCTAAACTAAAATATCTTGATAAAAGTCTCAAGATCTTTTTACAAATATCCTAAACTGTTTTACACAAATAGAAATGAAATGTAGGACATTAAAAAATAATGTATCTACTTGGAACTATCATTATGCATTTATATTGACAAACAAGAGAAATTCAAATTTGATTGCAACTCTTAGTTGATGAGGTGGCTAACTATATTTGAACATTTTCCTCTCGAAATCCCACAAAATAGGGTCCAGTAATCCCTCTGTATATCTCAATCCGAGATAGATATGCAAATAGTGATATAGGTAATTGTAGATAAATACGTTCTTGCGATAAACCTTTCTCAGTTTCCAAAAATTCAGCTCTAATTGTTCCCAATATTCTCTACAGGAATGTGACTGAAATAGGACTCTGCACAGTCCGAAAAATTGGCTGTAAATATGTAAAAAATATGAAGTAGCTTATTGTACTTTGCCATCTTAGGAACACAAACCACCTCCATTTTCTCAAGAATCATCTCTTGTTAGCCACAATATGTTATGCAAAAGTATGACTAAACAGGAAAATTTGGGAAAATATGTCTTGCAAAGTTTCATCTATATATCCCAAACCATAATAGATGTAAGAAAATGGAGAAAGGTTTTTGTACACGAGGATGTTAGTAGAAAAATCCTCTTTCAGTTTCTAAAAATTCGGCCTCATTGGTTTGGAAAAAAAGTTTGAAGTCAATTTGGAGTGTAGGAAAAAGCATAGTTTCAATTGATCACGAGACAGATGAATGACATGGATGTGGAAGATGACATGGTAGTCAGGGAATGGAGGGTAACATAATGAGGAGTGCATGGGAAAGATGATGGGAAAGGAGAATGGTAAGCATGAAGGTGGTAAGCATTTTTCAAAGGCGGCTTGGAATGGTAGGCATTATCATGAGGGGGAGTGCAAAACACAGAAGGGAAGATATGCAGCATGGAGCCAATGCGGTAAAATTGACTTTTCGGAACCCACCCATGGTAAATCTAGGATGGAGAAGGGGGTGCGAGAAGGATTATCAGTCATCGATCTATGGAGTGAGAGGATCAAGGAGTGGGAAAATTGCAACTGTTTAACCCCATGTGAAAAAAATCCTTTTTTGTCATTTTCAACCTTATAATAAAATCAAACTATAGTACCAAGGCCTTTATTAAAGTTTTATTTAATCACATTTAAGAGATGTGATTAATTTAATATAAACATAATTCATTATCCTCTAATGTTTCATTTCATCTTGCAAGCATATTTTTTTATTTTTCTTAAGATTTTGACCTTTTTTGGAATAATTTACAATATGGAATATTATTTAGAATATCCAAAATATAATAATCATCATCTATAATCAAGCAGTCCTATAAAAATTATAGGACCCTAACACACTCCTTGTATGATAGGATTTTAGGAATTACTTAATTTACTGCCATAGATGATGGTTTGATTTGGTCATACCTCAATAAAGATTTTTCCCGAATGAGCAGTAGCCTTTAGGAAATAATCGATTACCCAACAAATGACAGCATTCACATTTCGAGCTCCTAACCCATTAAATAAACTAATTTCAATATGCTCCAAGCTAACATGGTAGTTGTAAAAGCCATTTGAAACCCATATTTTATATTATCACTTGCATCGCAATATCCTCCAATGAAATAAACCTACACTCATTCAAGTTATTAGTTCAAATTTGAACTCAATGTTGGGCTTAAATAAAAAATTAAGGATTAGCCAACAAGGCTTGCATTCTTATTAGATCCATGTTTGACGTTTGAATCTTTCCTCTATGTCATTCTTTGATTACATAGAAGAATACCCGGTGACTTCCCCATGAATGAGAGAATGCTCTTTGAGAGTGCATATTTATAGTAGTGATTGTTGTTGCGAGGGGAATAATTATAGTGAATCACCTCTAAGTATCTTTTATTCATTGATTTTATTCATGTCATTTCCAAATCCAGAGAAAAAAATAATATTTCACACTTAATCATCTTTCTTGGCTAAGTAGAAACAATACTAAGTATTAGCTTGTAATGGTTTTCAATATATATAGGCAGTTCAGTAACATTCACTAGAGAGAGGGAGATGAATGTGAATATGAATACAGTATACGAATTTTTAAAATTTTGACCAAGAACACTACAACTATATGTTACAGAACTACTATGGATGTAGTCATAACCGGTGTGTAAGTAGTTAACTGTAACTTCTAACTATAAATGTAACTGTGAGTAGTTAAGGATTTTTATATAAAATGATTACTAAATAATAATGAAACCTCTAATATTTGGGTATAAGAAATGAAAACAAATTACTTTTATGAATCAGTTACACAAATCGGAATTATGGCATAGAATTTGTCTAAAATAACGATTAGTTCATTATGCTCAATTGCACATGTGATGAAGGTGGAAATAATACATTCAAAATATGAACCAATCAGATGATTAGAATTTGGTTTTATTTTAGTCATGATAGAAAGTAAATGTATATTTTATCATTTTAAACATTAGAGAATATATTGGTCAAATCCTAACTAATGAGTAGTCAAAATCAAATAAATTTCTATAGTCCTCCCTTGGAAACGACTAGTAAGACACTCTAAATTTGAGTTTAGTTACCAGAAATTAATAGGTGGATGATTGGTATTTCACCTTTAGGAATTATCTATTAGACAACTAATTCTCAGGGTTAATGATAAGGTTAGTTTGGGTAGCTATTGTAATCCAAAAACTCCTGGGAACTAATTCAATTGCTTCATGTATGTATTAATCTGTACACATTGTACATCATTGATTGAGATTGAATAATATACATTTGAATTGGTTTCCAGTCTCATTTCTTTTACAATGGTATCAGAGTGGGTAGTTCATCCACCTATTAATTGAATAAAGCCACTAGTTTTGTCGCTTCCAAAACATTGGGAAGGAGATCTTGGAGGAGATTCTTGGTCAATGTATTGCACCAACATGAGGATATATTTGATTCCTCGTTGTGCATGTTATCCCAGTTTGTAACTAGAGTATTAAAAAAATGTGGTTTAGTATACATCAGAAGTGAGGTGAATGGATTCTGTCAAGAGTGCTAGAGTTTCCCAATCGTGGTGTGGCCATCATCATTCAATTTTACATACAAGAGGTTAGTGGTGTGGCTACTTGTTGTTATTGCCAAGAGAAAGGAGCAACATTGGATGATGTTTGAGTCCAAGGTCAATGCAAGAGCCTTCCAATTATGCAATCAGATTTGTGAACAAGGTGATCACTCTACGTGTTAAACTTGGTAAAAAAAAATTAAAAATTAGAAGATATTTGTCATGGCAAAGATTGGAGTGGTTTTAAAGGTTTAACAGATTGGTTTAATTTTTTTCCAACCATGAAGTGGATCACATATACCCCATTAGATGTGATATGAAGTTAGTGTTATTGAGAGGGTTTTTGTAATTTTTCCGCTTGATTTGCAACCATTTTGATCTTACGCAAACCCAAAACCCCATGACCATCATCCTTGAAATGGTTCAAAGTAGAAGTTTGAGGTTGTTTCCCTCTTTGTCATCTAAATCGAAGGGATTTTGAGAACTAGCATCATTTCTTCTTTCCATTATTTTAATCTACCATAAATCTCTCACCTTAATTGAGATTGAAATTAACCGATTAATCATGCAAATTCAATCAATCAATCACACAAGATTCTCCGGAATCGCAATGGAATTGTTGGGCCACCTTACAACAATTCTGACCAGTGAATATATTGTGAATTGAAAATGTTAATGGGTACAAATTCATTTATTGTTGGAGAGACAATGACTTATCTTCACCCCTTTGATGTGGTCATGGTCAACCTGGCCCCTTTATACATTGAAAAGGAAAGATCGTGATTGGTAGATTGAACATTCTTCCTACATTTTTTTTTGTACAACAAATTTTAATCCTTATTTTATCTTGGTGAAGTGCCCCATATCATTAACTTAATGATAAAAATACAAAAAGACTTCAGATACGAGAATAGGAGTTCTAGAAGTGAAATACTTAGTTTAAAATATACTTTGAATTAACTTGAAGTCTTTTGACCACACCGTGTTCAAGCTCCATTATGGATTTTATATGGTTTTTTATGCCATCAATAACAGTTTATATTCACTAGAAATATGAACAGAGTCACTGGAGATCTGAACAAAGTCATTAGCACAGAATTCAAGTTTTCCATTATGGATTAACTTGTGTTGATCCCATGCGCAGGTGACTGAGGAGGAACTGTGGAATAGTAAGACTTGTCTACTCGTATTTTAATTAGTTCAATTAAAATCAAATGTGAGAGGATCGGTACATGTGAAGACAGAGACTCTGCTGCTAGGATTTGTGTTGAAATTTTGGTGAATAAATTTTTTAAGTTAGAATCTTGCCTATCACTTTTGGTGTGCAGAGATTATTCGAGCGCTGGTTTTTGGTGCAACAATGTCGGTTGCAATGTGATTGTCTTATTTCCATCCTCATCACCCCATACTTATCATTATTTTATAATTTTTCTATTGATTTTATCTTTCATGTGGGGGTAATTTCAAAGTGACTGTTTCAAACTGTAATTTTATCTTTGCATCTAGGGTTTTTACAACTGATCTAGATCCTCACAAGCATGGTTGTATTTTATCTCAACTATCTGGAAATTATGTATATACATATGTACCTTTTTCTGATTTCACATGATGTTAATAGTGTCGGGTTGCTTTGTTTTTGATGGTTTCCACAAGCTGTCGAGCTCTTGGAGGAAGGATAATTTCAATGAAGTGTTTAAATAAAAACCATACTCGATAAAAAATTAATGCAAAGGATGTTTACAAACATGGATTAGTGCTATTAGGAGTATCATATTGCCACATAATTAATTATAAGATATTCTTCTCAAACCAAAAATTTGAGTGTTATTCCAATCAAAAGTTGACTTCCAGAGAAAATTTTCAAACTCGATGATTTTCTAAAGTTTTTTAACAATTTAATGTCATATACTATTCATAATAGTGTCCAAGTCAATGAGGACATGCTCTATGACATCCAGTAATGTTTGCAAAATCCTAAAAACACAATTGAATTCCTAGAGGTAGAATACCAGTTTCAGTGAGATGAATTACATGAATTAGAAAAGAACAATTATGAACTTGTTATTGTTCAAAACAAGATTTTGTTTCAGCCTAATAATCAGTTAGAAAATTATGAGTGTAATGAAGTGATTTCAAACACAAATTTGGGTGCAACAAAAATTTGTGTTCAAGAAACTATATGCGAGAGTCATTCACATACAAATGCGAAGTCTGTTGTTACCAAAATGTTTATAAGACCATGGGAAAATGTTACACACAATAAACACAAAATTGGTTTGGGTTATGAAAAGGATATTCTGGATGTATCTTTTCACATTCAATATTTTTCTAAACCAATACAATTATGAAGTGTTGGATTTCTATACGGTATCATTCCAAAACACGTTGATAGAT
The DNA here is from genome assembly GCA_000404065.3 of Pinus taeda. Classification (NCBI taxonomy): domain Eukaryota; kingdom Viridiplantae; phylum Streptophyta; class Pinopsida; order Pinales; family Pinaceae; genus Pinus; species Pinus taeda. The sequence goes on from APFE031532192.1 coordinate 121,990, forward strand.
GCCAATAGTGGAACAAAGCTGAACATGTGAAAGATCAGTGTTTTGATCCTCACTCGTGAGATCAATTTGGAAAGAGAATTCATCATACAAATAGATGTTCAAGAAAGAACACTACTGCAAGAGAGCGTCTAAATTTCAGATGGATTGCTTCTTGGGATTGGAAAACAATAACCAAGAAGATTTACAGGTCATACCGAAGAATATGTTCTAGAGTGATGACCAACCTTGCAGTGATGGAGAGTGCTTCTCACTCTGTATCTGGCAATGGGGGAATTGTTGATGGTCTTATAGAGGTTTGAGTTCAAGATGTGAAGTGAACCTGAGTCAGAGTTGAGTTGATGGAGTTGATAGAGCACTTCCATGTTTGGAATTGTTTGAGGAATTGTTGTGATAGTTCCAGAGTTTTTAGTTACCTTAAAACCACATTTTTTGTTGTTCTGAGAACTGTTATGAAGGTTCGAGAGTTGGTGTTGGTTGAGACCTTGAGTTCCCCAATTTTGGTTTGTGGTCATCCTTAAAAACCATTTCTTGACAGACATTGAGCTCTTGGCTCAGATGCATTTTTTCATTTTGAGCTCTCATTCTTGGACTTTCCTACATCCTTTCAGATTAAGGGGGGAATGTTACGCAACTAATCCTTAGGGTTAATGAAAGGGTCATTTTCGGTAGTTATTGGAGTCCAAAAACTACTGGGAACTAATTCAAATATTTCTTGTATGTTTTAATATGTACACATTGTACATCATTGATTGAGATTTATTAATATACATTTGATTTGGTTTCTAATCTCGTGTGTCCTACAATATCCACATAATATTTTTACTAATATTTAGGATAAAGGGTTGAGATTTATTGCAAAATTAGTTAAACCCTTTTTTGTTTTCAATTTAAATAATAAAAAAATGTATTAAAATTAAGTTACACTAATATACATATATAGAATGTGAAATTAGTTTTTGTTTTTTTTTTTTCGGAAATGTGGTATTTGCCCATAATATTATGACTAATCATATTTACAAAATAACAATCTTTCCATTTAAAAAACTTATTACATGCTTTTTAAATGAATATATATTTAACTCATATATTAATTATTTTTTAAATGAATAATAATAATAATATAGTTGTCATTTAGTTATTTTTTATATATTTTATAATTCTTTTAAATGTGAGATGTGTTATGTGATATGTGTTGTGATGACTATGATAGATTGATTTAAGCTATCTAATTTATATTTCTGTGGTAGTATTAGGGAATCCATTTAAATTAAAGGGCTAGTAAATGTGCTAAGGCATAATAATTATAAAAAAACTTGTTATATGATATTTTTCATGTAGCCCGAATGGTTAGCTCAATTAGTTCAGTCCATGTCATTAAAGCTCCTTTGCACTTGAGACATTGCTAGTTCAATTTTATTAACAATCTTGGGGTCAAGATTCATGGTTGAGGCCACAGACAGTGATCCCTTTGGGTGGATCTTTCTTCTACAAATATTTTATGGATGTAGCCAGTATTGATCTCTCATTTTGTGAACAAGATAGAAAACAGTATAATACATCTCATGTTTCTAAAGTTAATTTTATTTTTACCTAAACTAAAACTTTATTTTAAATTGTTGTTCTATTAATAAATAATGAAAAGACTTAATCTATTATTTAAACATATATACATTTAAGAAAACATGGAAGAAAATATTTAACCATGGAGATTTTTAATTTGTGAATAGACTTTGTTACAATAAAAAGGTATTCAGGAAAAGAGTTTGATTTATTTGTCATTCAAATAGAATATCATTCACACAAAGATGGGTTAATGCAATGTATTACTAATATCACATGCCCACAAAACCATTACACATTTCATATGGCAGTGGTTTGTATAACATTTTTTTTTTTACTCAATTTAATTAAAAGGGAAAAGAGGATTTTTTTCTTAGAATATTATTACAAATATTCTATAATATTCCATGAAAGTTAAATCTCTAAAATCCACTTAATAATTATTGAAAATTGAATTAAAATTTTGAAATTCCTATTCCAAATATACATGTTGATTACTATAATTAATAAATATTATTTACCATTTTAAACTATATTTGATATATTCAAAAATTTCAAAATTTTATTACTAGGATTATTTGAATTTGATTATCATTTCTTTGAAATAAATAAATAAATTAATTTATAATGTTTTTAATCATTAAAGGTAATTCATTTCCCAAGTCGACAAACAATCTTAATATTTAAGTCGACAAACAATCTTAAAATTTAAAATAACTACTTGCAAATCAATTAGTAAAAGAAAAACAAATAGATCTTCAAACATCCATTATCATGTAACAAGCTAAATATATCAATAATATACCAACAAGTGAAATATAACAATAACTTATGAGTTAATATGGGTGGAGGTGCCTAATCTTAGAGCGTTGTCTCTTGGAACTCAACTTGGCTGGATGGGACGAGGAACTCTCCTCCCAAATAGTTGAGCTTACCAATGAAACCTAATTCATATATATTATTTAACTTTATTTATTTTAATCCTTTTCATTCATTTTAATTTTAGTACACTGTTTAATACTTTTTTTTTCTTTTTCCTTTTTAAATAATTCATTTCATTGTCATTTTAAGCGATTTTTATAAAGGAATAATAATTATAATCTTCCGTAATAAGAATATAGTATTTTTAATAGTAGTTTTAAGCATTTTTTTTAATTGAATAATAAATTATAATCTTTAGTAATAAGAATATAGTATTTTTAATAGTAGTTAGGATAGAAGGTTGAGAATTATTATGATTTACTTTAAATATAGCTATGTCATTTTTATTTTTTTAATATCATTAAAAATATGTTATAAAATAAAATAAAAATAAAATATATAAAATATTTGATTATAATAAAAAGTTAAAATTATGTGGGCATGTGTTGTTGGTAAGCCATAATAATGACTTATCCTTTGTAACAAAGCCGATTTAGAAGTCTACGTTGGCAGTTAATCTTCATAAATGAGAATCTTGTTACATTTGTGTGTCTCTTTAACTCATAATTAGTTATGATTGTTAATAATAATATTAATTGAAAATAAAATTTTGATAGGTGAATTTTTTGATCTTCTATGTTTTGACAATATAAAATATATGATAAGGTAAGTGTTTTGATGGCTATAGAAATTTATTAATCATTTAATTTATATAAATACCTTACTAAATATCAAACTCAATATTTACATATAAATACTTTAGTAAGTATCCAAGTCAATAATTATATATAGAAAAAACATACTATAATTATGAAAATTTACATATTCATATCATTAATTTGAAAAATATTATTTCACAAATACGAAATAGTTAATTCGACAAATATCAATTCTCTATGGTTAACTTCATTCTAAAACAGCTGAACATGGGTGGGAGAGTCTATCCCATATGAGATTATTGGGAATTTTTTTTTAATTTTTTTAAAATACTTATTATAATTGCGAAAATATCCATATTCATTCCATTAATTTGACAAATATCACTGTTCCGTAAATAACTTTAATCCATGAATGTATAAACATAAGTTTAAAGATAAGATCGGATTGTTTTGTTGATGGAAAGACTATCAACATAAACAAAGACAAATGAACCGAAAAGAAAATTAAATTTGATGACACCGGAATTGAAGTTACATGGTCGGCAAAGTTTTCGTTGAAAGTTTTAAGATTACGTTAGATGCCGCGAAGAGGGGATCCTTGATTCCACAAAGTTTTCTTTCAATGTGTATGATAAGGGTTTTTTAGCAGCTAACTACTTTATAAACGTTCGAACACTTGGAAGTCAACCAATAGCTGGAGTCCATCTCTCATCCAACAACTTTTATACATGAAAAGACCTGATAAATTGCACTATAGATATAAATATCGAAAGGTCAATGTCGCAAAATTTAAATATACATATCGAAGTCCGCGTGACACTACTGACTATAAATGGAAATTGCATTTGATTGGGTGTCCCGAAACTTTGAATCACTGCTTTCTTACCAAAACATAAAAAAAAACAAATAATTGCACCAACCGTCCTTTACGATGTCTACTCTAAATTGAAAAGAAATGAATCGGTCTTTAACGAGGGAGTATGAATCTTACATGGTAAAAGGAAGAAATAAGGCCAACCATGAATCCGTGGCGGCTGTAGGTTGTCAATCATTGCACATATTCTAATCAAAATTGCATTCATTGGTTTGTGGTTTACATTTGGTTTTAGTGCCCAACCCATATGAAATAGAAAAACAGTCGTGATAAGCATCACGCACTTGCTACAATAAACAAGTATTCTATAATAACTTAGTTTAAGATGTCGCCCGAAATTTTACTGTTTAGTTTAGCTGCCACGTTGGAGACATGGCAATGTATATGGGACGACCATCGACCGAAACCATAAATAAGTATAAATTTTTTTAATGAGAGTTGTGACTTCCTTCCATACTCGAGTTGTGACCTCCATACTCAGTTTACAGTTTATATATATAACTAGGTTTAAATCTAGTCCCTTTAAATGTAAATCTTTCTTAATGTTTTTAATTTAAAAAAAAAATCCAAATCAATTTTAAAATTCCAAATGAAGACATTTGATTCTTCTCCTTCTCCACCCTTGATGATATAACTAGAATTAAGATGATGTGAGTTGGTTCACCCATAACATGGAAAATATTGATTTACTTGAGTTGAAGTTAAATATATCTAATTTTACTTCCATTTTCCAAATAAATTTTCTCATGTTTTATACCTGTTTTATTTCCATGGTTGGATTTTCCAAATAAATTTTTCATGTTTTATCCCTGTTTTATTATTTCCATTTTTAATTAGGATATTTGTCATGACATCTATTGATCTTTATTATTGATTGTTGTTTATTTTCTGACAATTTATGAGAGAAAGCTAAAAAAAATAGTATGTAGGGTTATTTTATAGGCAGTTACAATGGAGTTGATTATAAAGGATTAAAATATTACAGAAGTAAAATTCACAATATGGTTGTCAAAATGGAATATGCATTGACCTTGGAAGATGTATGGTTTTAGATTGAGGGGAAATCAAAGGGCATGTGAAGATTTGGAGAATTCAAATCAGACGAAAAATTTCAGTGTTTAATCATATTTAGTTGATATAGTATACTTTAATGTTTCACAAGAGAAGATAGCCTAGTCATTGCCCAGGGGGCTTTGGATTGATGGTGAATGGGTACAATGTTAAGGCACTCCTTACAATAGATCATTGTTCAAATCCCTCATGCTTACCTACCAAAAAAAAAAGATAGCCTAGCCATTGTGGAAAAAGTTTAGTGACTCATATGAGTGAAAAATGACTAAGAACAAATTATTTTTTATAAAAAAGTTCTTTAACAACAAATTATTTTTTATGAAGTTGTTTAACATCAAATTGGAGGAAATGATCCTAATAGTTGAACATTTAAATGATTTTCACACCCTGTTGAACTAACTCATTTTGTTGAAGATCATAGGTGATGGAGTCCAAGCCCTCTTCCTCTTGAGCTCAGTCTTTGATAGTAGGAAGAGTTTAGTCATTAATATAAGTAATGCAGCACTAAAAACATATATTTTGGTTTGTAATTTTTTTTGTTAGTTTATTAAATTATAAGATGCATAACAAATATGCTGAAGATGAAATGTCATAAACCTAGGCATTAACAATGGGAAACTATGAAGAGAAAATAGAAAGAAATCAAAGTGATCCATCTCTAAAGGAAGGTTAAATTCAAGGAGTGAGCAATAACCTACTTTCACTTATAAGATATTACGAAGGGATAAAAGTGGAAGATTATAGGATATTGGAAAGGGAGAAAAGAGGGGAAAGGGAAACCAACAATAACAATAATGAACAAATTATTGTTGTTACATTAAATGGGGAGGCACTAACCCACCAATATTTCTTGAGGATGCATGTCTTTATGCTCCAGTTTGGATAGTGATTACAATTTACTTTTTGGAGCCTCCTACTATGATACTCAAAATAAATATTTATTTTTCTTATAAATCTAGTAATATGGGTAAGGTTCACTTGGGTAATAAAAGTGATTGTAATATTCTAAGAGTATGCAATGTTTTAATAAATATTGAATATGGTTGTTGTTTACTGCTTAAATAGGTCATGCATGCACAAGAGCTTGAATTGAATTTTGTTTTACTTGGAAGGTAAATGATGAGGAATATATCATATAATGTTTGACAAGGAAGGTAGGAAAATATTAAAGGGTTTGTTTCGACTTTGTATACATTAAAATGAAAAATACAAAACTTAGATATTGTTAATATTGGAAAGGATCCTAGGGTATATTTGTAGCACATGAGGCTTGAGCATGTGATAAAAAGAGGCTTAGTACTCCTTGCTAAGAAGATTATTTCTCTAAGGATCTAAAAGGTAGATAACACAAATTTTACAAAAAATATTTTAGAGGTAGATTGTACATGGTATCAATTATAAAGGACAATTCTAAAATGGATATAGAAATATTAAATTTGCTACATATTGATATTTTTGGTGCAAATAGTTCAAAATAACTAAGATGAGTTTCTTATTTTATTACCTTTATGGATGATGAATCAAAAGAGTGTGTGCTTTCCTTACCATGAGAATGGATCAAGATTTAGACACTTCTCAGAAATTTCATATGGTTGTTGAAAGGGAAACTATTATAATATATAACTATGGGGCATACGGCTCTAAGGATTTTGAAGAATATTATATTGAACATGATATAGATTATGAAAAAACATATTTTTGAAACCCATAAGAAAATGTAATGATTGAGATAATGAAACACACAATAATGAAGAAGCTAGAAGTATCCTTTAAAATTCTAGTTTTCATAAATATTTTTGGGAAAATTTTATATGTTACTTAATAAATCATTGTCTCGCAACCTCATTGCATAGTGGCATTCCTAAAAGGTATATATTAGCAAGGAGTGATGATTCACTATCTTGAAAATTATTAGTTTAGAAGCATATATTCATATTATTAAAGAATATAGGTCCAAATTGGATGAAAAGTCATTAAATTACATTTTATTATGAGATGATAATAATGACTGAAGTTAGTGGTTGGAGTTCCTCTAAAACCAAGAGTTATTAGAAGTATAGATCTCATTTATAATGAAGAACAAATGTTTAAAATTACTAACCAAGGATTGGAGGAGTGGAAATTTATTGAAATTGAAGAATAATAAAACAAAGGCAACATTATAACAATTCACAACTAGAAATAATGACCATCCATTCTAGAAAAATGAAAATGAGGAAAAACAAGAACACCGAAATTAGTAGCCATTAGGAGAAATCCCACCGAAAATTTTATTAACTCATGGGTCTAGCAAGACACATAGTATTTTCCAAAGGTATCCGAAGTCAAAATATATTTCATTGGCTAATGAAGGTGAACCAAATTATTTCAAGGAAGCACAAGAAGAAGAAACTAATATCAACCCCAAAGAGGTTATGAAAGAGAGAAAAAAACTAAAAATGATAATAATAAATGTTATTTGTTTGAAGAGAAAAAGGAAGAAAGGTTTTAAATAACAACTGGGTGTATTGAATAATGCATTAACAAAAGAAAAGTCAATAAATATTTAAAATAAAGCTATTGGTCCAAGGATTTGGGCAAGAACAAAGTATCAATTTAATAGATATTTTCTCCGTGGTTGTCAAAATGTCATCAATCCATGTATTGACTATACTTGTAGCTACTCTAAATTTTAAATTTGGGAAATTAGATGTCAAGATAGCCTCACTAAATGGAGATTTGGGAGAATATATATATATATATATATTATATATTATATATATATATATATATATATATATATATATATATAGAATAGGCAAAATGATTTATTGCAAAAAGTAAAGAAAATTTTGTCTAAAGGTTGAAGAAGAGTTTATATGGGCTTAAACAAGCCCCTCCTTAATGGGATAATAAATTTGACTCTTTTATGATTGATCATTATTTTAAAATATTAAAGGCATATCATATTGTATAAATTGATAGATATGAAAATGACAATTTTATTAACTTATTATTATATGTTCATGGCATATTCATGCATAATGATATGTTCATAAATATTAGGTTGGAGGAGGAAGAATATCAACTACTAATTAATATTTCTTAGAGAAGGGAATACTGACGTGTAAAAACACCCCCTACCTTAGGGGTGTATTTACTATTCTAACCCAATGTTACGACACTTAGATAAATGGGGTATTCCTATATTTTTTATTTACATTTTCCAAGTTTCATTTTTGTCTTAGCAAAAAATTTCTAGCAGTATAAATTTTGTCCCAATTGGACTATAAGATTACAAATTATGGTCCTTTAAAGTATTACTAATCAACTATACCATATCACCCTTCCTACAATGTCATTCCCACATTGTGCCACGTGGCATGTCTCTACACTGCTACATTGTAGCAAGCTCTTAACTTGTAATGGCCCATGCCTATATGTAATGTTACATCTGGTACCACTACTCGTAGGTACACACACACACACACACACACAGATATATATATATATATGAGAATGGTCGACTTGCATGTATTAACAATGGTTGACCTCTTGCAACCATCCACCTTCCAATGAACCAATGCATTGGTACAATCAATGGATAACAATAGAAATCACAATCCCCCGCCGTTGACAGCACAGGATAGGACAATGTTTGATATCTTGGTTGAAAGCTTAATATCTAACAATCCATAGTCATTCAACCCATCTAATGGTCTAAAACCAATAGTGTAACCACCACCCCTCATTGACATCACAAGAGGAGGGAGGCGGGAGGGGTACTCTTTTCGCTATCCATCAATCCCAAAAGGCCCAATCAAAGGATGTGCTCCAAAAGGGTTTCCATCCTCCCCTTGTTGACATCACAGGAGGGAGGCCCAAATTGTTTCCTAGTCATTTATTTCATAAACGAATATGCATCCTCTGTGAGGAGCTCTAATTTTAATTATTTAAGGAGCACATCACATAACATGACTTTCCTAGGTGAGCAGAAATAGATAAGCTTGAAAAATATCAGTCAATGTATGTCATACATTATGGTATGCATGAACATGATTATATGTTTTTATAATAGGGCTTCAGTGAGGTTCTTAACACATCCCCACCTCTGATTTCTTATGTATATACTTATATGTATGCATATTTATCGATAAGAGTTTTTCAAAACTATAAGTTTATTTATAGTAGCCAAGCATACCCCTCCTTCTTACCATAGCCATGAGAAACCTATGTGTGCAAATTAAGTGCAATAAGAACTCAGGGACCTTGACTAATGTAATTTAACCACATGAGAGTATTCTCATTATCTCATTGAAATATACCTACAATATTGTAGGTGATTTACTCATCTTGCATGGTATATGGTTTTGGCATTTACACTTCTTACAAAATTTTAATGTCAAAGGGTTTACACAGCATGAAATAGAATCAGTCTCCGTTGCTCAAGTTCATAGTTAAAGATCTAGCCTCTCCACATGGCTTACAACAAATCATTGTGCATGGAGTCATACTCACATCCATAGAGGTGGGTATTCCTCACATTCTTAATAGTTTTTATATAATATAGCCATCATTCGCAATTGTATGTATTTCAGATGCATAAGACCACACAATTACCCTTGGGCATGTCTCTTATCATAGAAGTTGAATACAATGATATTAACTATTATAAGCTTATGCAACCCATGGTGATTATGCCCCTACTGCAGGTATCAATATATTCTCTTAATCACATGGTAATTGTGCACTTATCATCAAGACCAATATATATACATATCTGTTACATGAACACAAGCACATCAAGTCATGAGGAGACTCACTTATCCCTTCCTACCATGATCTATGATCTATATATGATAGAAAAGCCTCAATGGTATCACCCCATTATTAAGATCATTGATCTACCAACATTCCTAATATATTTGTGCTATGCCACCATTTTACAGTAGGAGGCGTTTTGAGCACATGAACAAGTAGTAACATCATAAGATGGATAAATATTTATAAATTTGGCTATCATGCTAATTTATATACCTAAGGTGTTGAACATTCTATGTTCAACAAAATCATCAAACATGAATTTCATCAAACTTTGTCAATGTTCGTGCAATTTAAAGACAATATCAACAACAAATAAAACAATTGTATATAAAAAATCTAATTCCTCATGAATTTAATGACATCATATCCTATAACTTGGAGTTCATTACACAAATCAAACATGAGAGATAATTATCTCAAGATAAGATTGGGAAACTAAGTCTAGGATTGCAATTGTCCACCCAACCATAGACAAGATACATTTAGTCCCCACTTTCAGTTGTCACCCTTGAGCTACACTCCAAAGACTATGAGGATTCCTCTTAAGTGAATAAACCAAAATTACCATTTGATATAGGGGTTCTAGAGTTTTTACATGTCCACCTCCCAACTACTTAGGAATTCAACATTAGCACAAGGAAATCCAGGGGTTTGTTGCCTCCACACTTCTAGCTACGTCACATTAGTTCCACCCATCTCCGAGACATTAAAATTCAACGATAGTAAGAAAATATTTAAGAAATCCCCCTTTCAGGAATTCAAGGAGAAATCCTTGACCATATCCATCAAGGCACACTAGAGAAAACTATGTCCACCCTCTAGATAATAGGGAATCAGGAGGTCATGGTTCTTTTCCTCAGAGTAATTTATTCCTACATTATCTCCAACAAAAAATTGATTTCCTTGTTGCATTTGTGTATTCCTCCCTACCTTTGATATCCCTTTCCTTTATCTCTCTTTCTGATGCTATCCCCCTTCCTCTCTTCGATAATAGTAGACTTCATGAACACTCTTTCTCCTACACATTAGACTATTTATCCTCTTTCCTCCATATCCCTTACATATCCTTTACACAACTGGATCTGTCTTTAAAAACCTTATCAACCTATCAGTATGTTTCCACCTTCTTGCATGTATTTTAGGTTGTTTTATTGTTGGTTAGTTTGTTGCATTCGGTGGAAAAAACACCTTATGAGCTATAATTCACCCATTTTCTCATTTTATTTCTCTTCCCTGATTTCCTTCTATGTTGTTGAAGAGAAGCACCCATTTTGTCCTCTTCTTCTTGCTGATATGAAAACACAAATTGTCCCTTTTTGTATAGCTGTGAGCTACCATGAACCAGTTCATATTTCCTATTGTAAAGAAACCCTAAAATATCCCAATAAATTAACCCCAAACTCTAAAATCCATGTTCCTTGACTCAACCCTATTTTTCTTTTTATAAAATATTTGCATTCAATACATTTGTGGAAACTAATTTGGGTTGTATCAAATGACTCCCCCTTGGGGGAATACTATCCTAAGTCTTCTGCATCGAAATACATTATCAAATAAATTCTTTAAAAACAAACATATTATTGATCGAACTTTCTATACAAAAATTTGTACGTTATTTGCAAATTTATAAACATTTGCTTCAACCAGCAAACAAAAAAGGATGTGATGCCCACATTGAATCAACGTTTTTCTAAGTGGCTTCCTTGGGACCAAAGTGCCTCCACTACAATTTGACTTTCTCTATTACTCAATTCTAGAGCACGAGGCTTCTATAGTCTAGGATGCATATTGACTCTGGTTGAAACTCTCCCTCTCATTCCACCTTTAGCATAGTCCAATTAATCACATGATTAGAATCATGTACATAAATGTTAAGAAAAGAATCATAAGAAACACCATGGACTTTTAATGATGGAGGCAAGGGCATCCTTTAGGCCATTTGACCTGTTCTTTCAAGCATCTCAAAATGCCCATAAAATTATGGTGCCAGCTTGGGACATGACCCAATATTCAAGGAACTTTTCTTGGTCCTAACTCTCAACTAAACATGTTCCCCAACTTGGAACTTTTTGTGCACCATATACTAATCCGCATAACTTTTATACCTATCTTGTGATACCTTTAAATTATTTTTGATGATCTACACTTGCTTCTACATCTCTTTTAGCATATTAGGCACAATAAGGACCGTGTTAACTAGAACACTCCTCTTGATAGGTGTATTGCAACTCCTTCAATAAACTGCCTCGAATGGGCTCATATTGATAGATTCTTGGTACCCATTGTTGTATGCAAACTCTGCAAGGGAAAGATAACATTCCCATTTCTTTGGCTATCCTTAACATGCCTTCAAGTATTATATTTTTCCTTCTCTTCTCCCATCCATCTGTGGATGATATGCTATACTGAAGGCCTAATCTATCCCCAATCTTGCAAATAATTCCTCCCAAAACCTTGATGTGAGCTCGGAAATTCTATTTGAAATTATTTTTTTGGGAAATCCATATAACCTAACAATATCTAATAGGAGTAATTGAGCCACCTCACTAGTTGAATTATTGGATTTGATTGCCACAAAATGAGCTACCATGCTCATCTTGTTAATGACCACCATGATTGCATCATTTTATTTGGAGGTTCTTTGTAAAAAAATAATTAATTCCATGGAGATCACATCCCACTTCCTTTATGGAATAGGAATGGGCTAGAATAAACCTATTAGGCATTGACATTTTCCTTTCACTTTAGGGAAAATTCTAGGGGTGAAATTTGTTGAGAAATGGAAACAAGAAATTCTAGTTTAATTTATCCTTGAATTAAAGTGTGAATTAAAATCAAATTCTATTCTCATAGTAACTTGTAAATAGTTAATTAAGTTTAATTAACTTAATTAGATTAGGAATTTCAAGTTGGAAGTCTTTCTGAAGTCATATATATGTTCTTCCTAAATTTAAGGGGTCCAGTATGAGTTTAATTTTAGTTGTAAATTAGATCACTCAGTTTAGTGAGTTAGTTCAATTAGATTAGTTCCAAACTATTTGAGGAAGTAATAGACATTTAACAGTCAGTTGGTGCACTAGTGCATCCCCAAGTTTCAATCTAGTTAACTAAAAATTGTGTCATCATAAACTCTTGCATATTGATTCTCAGAAAGATCTAGTTGAGATTAGAGTGTTCTGAAAATTTACAATCAATTGTATTATCTAGTGGAGTGTAAATCTTATGCCTGCATCAAAGGTTTCTCATATGTTTGGATTGCATAGTTTTGGAAGCATGAATTCCCCTTAAATACTGACTATTCATCCTAGGAATTATGTAAAATATTACGGGCTCGAAGCACTATAGAATTGGCTAAGTGTTGGCCAAGAGCTAGCTTGTGAGTTGAGAGAGTTGAGCATACTTGTTCATAATATTTCTAGTGAGAAGAAGCTTTCTATCTTCACTCATATTTTTCACATATGAAATATAGATAGTGCAGTTTTGAGCAGTGGATTTCCCCAGATACATCTTATTTTATGTGCCTTTGATTTATCTTCCTCTTGTTCATATTGCTTTCACCGATCTATTGGCTTCTGCTAGTCGAAAGTAGAAGTACATTCCTGTCCCGTGCTTTAGCACATTGCATGAGCTTCTGAATATAGAGTATTTCCTACATGGTATCAGAGTTGAGAACAATATACTAGAGGACCTTTCGAAGTTTATAATTTTAGGTTATAGGTGAAATTATAGTTTGGAATACATACTTTAGGATTGATAGATGGCGTTCCACGATTTGCAACTTGAGTATCCATTGAAAGGCAGCTTGAATTTTATAGCCTGGAGGGATATAAAGGAGATTGTGCTAGAGGATAATGGCTTGAAAGATTCCTTAATGAAGAATTTCCTAAGCTAGTAGCATCATATGCACATAATTTGGCTGAGTCGAGGAAGTGTGTGGCAAAGATGAGGTAGATCATGCTTGAGGGAGTTTGAGACCACACTGTCTCGAGTCTCCATGCCAAGGAAATTATGTATGCTATGTGAAAAGAATTGATGGACTTGAATCAGAACAATAGTGACCAATGGAAAGTGGCACTGAAGGAAAAACTTTGAAAAACCATAATGGAGAAAGACGAGACAATTCCAAAATACTTGACCAAGTTCACTCAATATCGTGATGAACTTGGAAGTGTTGGAATCATGGTTTTCGAGGGTGAGATGGTAATTCTTTCTCTTCTAGGTCTCCCAAAGAGTTTGCATAGTTATCAAAATTCTATGAATGGTTGGGAGAAGCTCTCGGATTGGGAACGATTGTGGTCAGGTTTGATGCAAGAGGAGATTGGAGGAATGCTAGGGATGGCTCTTCATCAAAGAATGATGAAGAAGAGAATTGTGCCTTGGTGATTAAGGTGAATAAGGGGAAAGGGAACGTTTCCCATTCCAAATCAAATTGTTGTCATGGAGGTAAGAACAAGGACATGAAGAAAGGTAATTGCTTTCATTGTCATGAGATGGGCCATTTTCTACAAATTGTCCACTCAAGAAGTCACAGAAGAATTATTCAGTGACATGGAGGAGAAAGATCTCGCGATTCATATCGACATGTGTGCCGAAGCTAAGTATAGTGTTACTAGATTGTGCACAATTACTTTTCATAGGGAGCATGGGGCTTCACTCACCTTGAAGAATGTTATGTATGTGCCCAAGCTAAACAATAACTTGGTATCTGTTGCCATGCTTGATGTAATACCAATCCCTGATGTGTAAAACTTTGTTAACCTAAGCTAAGAAAATATATGTGTGATGTGTAACAAGAAGAGTAAACAATTTATGAAATAAATAAAATAATTAATCACATGGAAAAGCGAGACACCAAAAGATGAGATTCTTGCCAAATCCCATTGGTGAATGGGAAGGGATAATTCTTTCATGATAAAGTTTCTATATTCAATTCTAGATAATGTCATTATATTGGAGATAAATATCAATTGAGAAAAAAATAAAAGTTGTGGTAGATAAAAGGAAGATTTTATGAGGAAAATCCTCGCGGGAGAGAAAGGTGAGATTTTCTATGAAAATCATAGGAAAATGGATAATAAAGACCCATAAAAGCAAGACGTTGCGAATGGAAACCATACCATGAAAGAGGGTGTTAAATATCCATTGCAGAGATTAAGAAGAGGCAGTTAATCCACGGCAAGAAATCTCGGCTCGGGGGTGAACTAGAAGAGTTAGTTCTAAGTTGTGTGATGGTGTTCAATTTTCCAAGTGACCTTCTTTCCATATTTTATCTGCTTCAAGTGCATGGGATGTACTATATGTTTTCTTCTCACTCATTATGTTTTGAATCTCTCAGCATATATGTAAATTTGCACGTATTATCTTTGTTTATGGGAATTAATGAATGCTTATGCATGTGGGCACTAGTGAATGTAAATTAACTCAAAGTGTGTAGTTATTGGTGGGATCGTAATAGGTGATTATTAAGATTGAATTAAGAAGATAGGTGACCAATGTTATTTTTGTCCCTATGTAAAATTTAATGATAGTAAGACAATGGTGTATCATGAATAAATATGATTTAAGATTACATTTGTACAACTGGTGGTTCTGATTATTTAGGCTATGCATTATGCATCGTGGGGAAAATTGCATCCACTGAGGCTCATTTTTATGCAATTGTTCATATTACATAATATATATATGTTAGTAATAAATTCAACTATGATAGTACCACTATGATCATGATGGAGGGAAATGCTAGCTACAATGTATTTATAACCATGGTTCCATTAAGGCTTGTGTTGAATCCTCAAAGGAATGAAACTCGAATAGAGGATCTTGAATGATCGGGATTGGTTATTACTCTATGATTGGATGTATGCATGGGTATAATTTCATGTGTTAATATTTTTATCAGATGATTATTTATGCATACACGTGATAACTATTTCAAGTAAATTTAATCTAAGTTAAACTTAGTGAGGGAACATAAAATGTGGAATTTAATGTTGGGCCTAGGAGGCATTTTCCAGTAGCATGGGATTTTTAATATGGATCAAAGAAGTATGTTACAAATTGCATCAGAGCATCTAAGTTCAAATATTGCAGCCTAAGGGTTAACCCACCTCTGTATGGTATGAATGACTGTTATGTCCTTAACTAGGTCCTAAATGAATAAGAGATTTCACTAAAGGGTTTGGTCATAAATATATTCTGATGAATTCTATAGTAGCACCCTAAGGCTTTAGAATCCATAAAGAATAAGACTAAGAGTACCTTAAAATTGAAAGTGATTTTGAACTGATGGTTTCTTTAAAATGTGTGACTCGCTTTAGGATTTGTAATTATGTCTTTAAGGTTTGAAAATTTTGTAACTGGTGACAGCTTAACCATTGACTATGAAGTTGTAGTTTGTATGGAATGCATTAATGTGTTTTATCATAAAAGGAATGAAATCTAAATTCCTAATCTTACTATGTTGAATGCCCATGTTACTTCTTCGTCTAGATATAGTGTGTGCATAGTAATGTGAAGTGTCGATGTGAAGCATAGTAAACAAATCTAATAATTTGTACTTAAAAGTAAACATCACTGATCCATTGTAGCCACTATATACGTATGTAGAGTTATATATATAGAGTTATAATACATATTTTAGTGACCATTATAGTGATTTTTAGAACAAATAAATGATTATTGTGCACACGAATCACTAAGGAATAGTGTGGCTGGAGAGAAGAATTTAAATATTTAATCAAGTACAGTGATGGGAGTTTTCCGTAAAGACCATACGTACCATGTTTCATAGTCCTGATATGATTAGTTCATGGGGTGTGCATATTATAGCTATAATCATTTAATAAGTGAACAACTAAATAAGTTGTGTGTATATATATATATAAGGGAGATATTTGTATATATGTTTATAACTAGAAGTTCAAAGTATTAATATAGTTGCAGTATTAAGAGTTAACATAATTGTTACAAGGTAAAGGGAACACTTTACCAATCACATAGATGATATAAATTTGTCTTCAAGCTTAAACCATGCCCATAGATGATATAGGTATACAACCTGTAAAGCCTTTGTGAGAAAATAAAATGAGGAGCAATGACCAAGGATTATTGTTGGTCAAAAAGACTATTGGCCTCATTTTTCTTATACTACTTAAATGAAGCACTTTTCATTCTTATCTGCTACTTAAATTTCAGTGATTACATGTCCAGATTCTCAAATTCAAGTATGTTGAATTTGGAGTATGTGGTACTCTTAAACATTTTGCATCTCTCGTTTCTCAAAGTAGAATGCTATCAAGGACAACCTTCCATACAAGTTCAAAGTCTTTGATTTAAACTACAAGATCTCACAACAATCAAAACTATAATATCTATCAGTATGAAGAAACCCTAAAACATCATGTAAATGTAAAAGCCTTAGTGTTCTACAATTATTCAATTGAGACTATATCTCAGACATCGTGTTCTGCTATCTGGTGAGACTATAGTTCAGATAGTGGGTGAATCGAACAGCACCATAAAATGGTCCTGACGGGCTGTGTAGCTTGCATATGTCATTGCAATTCCTTTTAATATATGCTTGACATCCTATAGTCCACCTAGTTCCATACATGAAACAACTGAATCTTACTACAAGGCATATCTTCTTCCCATGGAAAGCCCATGTGTAGATTATTCACATTCTATATTAATGGAATATTCTAGAGGATTTCTCATAGGAGATAGCTCATAGAGCCACAAGGACATAAATTTCATATCAACATTGAGAAAATTCTTGAACCAGAGATAGAGGGAACATCCAATAGTGGGATGCATCTCAGAACAATCTCTATATCAGTAATGTCATCCATCTCACAAAGGATTAGGATGCATGTGCAATATGTACCGTGGGCCATACAAAACTTAATCAATTCCATACTCATTCTTTTCTTCAGAATTTAAAAGATAAACGATGTTCTCTTCAGGAAATGGGAGGGTTTCCTTAGCACGTCATTACGACTAATCAAGATAGCACACTACTAGGTGTTGTTTGCACTTTATGTAAAAAGCCACTCATATGGTGACTATGTTTTTATCATGCCTACGCTGATGCTTACTATCTGTTTGGTTCTTCTTACTACCCAAAGCTACAATGTTGTGTGCTAATTACACTAGAAACAAGTTAAGGGATACTAGTTCATGATACTAATTATAAGGTTCATATCAATTGTAGATGTCATCATTACATATAACATTTCTGACAAAAGAACAATGGGAGAAAGTAGAATGGAAGCTTTAGGAAGTGTGTGCATGATTGGTAGGTTTAAAACTCAAACTAACACCTTTTTGATTCGATTAATTGTTGTTTCCCTTTCAGGGCATACCTTTTCTTCTTTTTTCTTGCCTTATTGATGGTTTTGGAGGCATTCACTACTAGAAAAAAGGATTCAGTTGGATAATGGTATTACTAGTTGATCAATTATTTCCACCTTTTGTTTAGTGAAGTTACTACTTTTGGAATTAACACAACTTTTGTAAGCGTGTGAGTTAAATAACCCATATCTATCCCACTAGATGGACAGATAAAAAAATTGTTCCCTTTTGACCTTATCCACTAATCTAGAGAGGTTCGAATTTATTGGATCAACAAAACTAATTTTCACACTTACGTTGTCCTTTGATATGGAAATGTTTATCCAATGATTTTCTGATCGAGGTTCATTGAAAGTGCCTGGTTGGATAAGGTAGCTATCTTGCAATGGCTACCAAAGATTGGATTGGCAATATTTCTTTAAAAACCTCCTATATCCAGCTGAGTATCATATCGGGTTTAACCATCACATCCTTCTTCATCTCATCATATCCATGCAACTATGTATTAAATCTAGTTTCCATGGTCATCTATTGAATGACGTTGATACCTCAACACTTAGTGTGTATGAGGGTGTGCTTTCATATAGGAAGTGAATATAGAGATATATAATAGACAAGTATTTATATGGGGTTATGCCATAGGATGGTAATAAGTTGTTAAAAACATGAATCACAGTTTCTAGGGACTGGGGACTCATGGTGTTTGTGTCATTTCCAATTTCTCATTACCTCTTTAATACGAATGAAATACAACCCCTTCCAGAGTCATTTACAATAATTCAATCCCAAATCCAATGTCTAATATGTCCAAAATTCCTTCAATCAAAAGCTTCCTGGAATCACTAATACCATCTGGGAATTTTCCCTTACCTTCCACTGCTCCATGTCGCACTTCTCAAAATACCAGTCTTCATTGTCATAAGGGAGGGTTTCACTTCAATTCCATATCGTTAAGTAATAATATAAGGCAGAGCATTGTAGGAAGGAATATATCGTGGAACCATGCTATGAAAATAATGACAAGAAGAGATGATACGATTTCAACAAGGGGAGTGAAGTACAATTGGTTGAAGCTCATGTTCAATGTATTGGTGTTATTGTAGCTAGTATTTACTTTCTATTATTTCTCATGGCATTGTTGAAGAACTAATTTTACAAGGAATAACTGAGTCATTGGGAACGTTCCCTTGTATGCATTGAAATCTCCCGATTATAAGAGCCCCTCGATTTTCTATTTAATTGATTTCAATTACAAGAGCAGGATGAAGATCATCTGTGCATAGCTATGCATGGGTTGAAACCCATCAGCCGGTCATTTTAAAGGAGCAAGTAGATCAGAAGAATCGACTATTCAATCTGTTTATAAATTGTAGTGATATGAATAAATTTATGTGGATTTCATTATGCTTTGAACATGGTATGGGTATATCTCCCATTTGGCATAGGATGTTTATTGTTATAATGACCAAAATCACTCGTGTAGTTGCATACAGGTATGACCATTGTGTTCCCACCATAAGATACAATTGCCTCCATCAAACAATGATGGCACCAATTTTTTGTAATTATGCATAGGATGCATGGAGTTATTGACTATCATACACCTGATAGGGTGTTTGATGAATGAGTGAGGTAGGATTATATGGGAATAATAAATCATCCAGTTTGTATGGATCTCAAAGAAAATTCTTGGTGGAACTCTAAATCCCACATAAAGGTATGTAGTTGCACTACACTACACTCTAACATTGCAAAAAAAGAACATATATATATATATATATATATATATATATATATACTATTGTCCTACAAGTTATTCCAATCTAATTAACTTCTTTAAAAATTCAATCAACTTCCAACATGCTAAGCATGTCATATGCTCTTGATGAACTATAGTGGAGGAAAGAGCAATACAAAAAAGATAACTACAAATTAACATATTGATTAATTTCAATTGGTTACTAGAAGAATTTAAAATTTTATTTATTAGATTTATTGAATTTGTTAAAACCTAAGCCATTAATGAAGGCTATCATGGGGGCCTAAATACTATAAACCATAAGTTAAGAGTGATACATTCATAGTTATAAATATGCATAGCAATTGGGTAATATGGGTGAAGTATGGTACCATAACCATAGTATTAGTGAGATATTCAATTAGATCACAAGCAGTATCTCTATCATGAAAATTATGGTGGTAAATAAGTAATTTTAAATTATGTTTATTGGATTAAAATTTTGATGATATGGTCATGATGTTATTTACTCATTGTAAAAGAAAATTATGAGTTGTATGATTGCTATACTAGGGCATGGCTAAATAAAATCCTAACCAATACCTAAAAAGATAGTCCACTCAAAGACATAACTTATTGGATTAAATTTTATAGAAATCCTAAGAAAGGATGATTATATAAAAGAGGAAATGTTAAACTCTAATAAAGTAACTAAAAAAAAAGAAGATATATAATATCAAATGTTCCCTTTCACATACCATGGACAAAATGAGAAAAAAAATCAAAAGTAAAAGTATACAAAAGGAAATTATATACATCAAAAGTAAAAGTATATAAAAGGAAATTATATACCTCATTAGATAAGAGACCCATGATATACTATACATATTAACAAAAGTTGATGGTTAATTAAGTGGGTTCCACCCTAGAATGATTTCTAAGGTGTTATGGAAGGATATCTAATTGTAAAGGTTCCCATGAAATAATGTTAAGTTCGTAAAGGACATGTTATAGTATAAGACTATGTAATTGTACAAAATGTCTTTCAATTTAATCTTTTGATTAGTGTATCTACATGTAATGATTCAACTCATTTTGGAATGTGATTTATTTCTTCGGTTAGGGAAAATGCTATAAAAGGGAACTTATCCTCAATGTGACCTCACCAGGTTATTATATTTCATGACATATGCATCCTTTGTTGGATATGTATAGTTGGAGCTATAGGTGTCGTTGGGTAAAAAAATATATAAACAAAGTATATATAATAGTGCTTAGTGCATTAGAAAAATCTTGAGTAGCCTGCTTTTATACACTAGATTCAAAGACTCCAAATTAGTAAACAAAGATTTGGTAAACCAAAAGGTTTCACATAATTAAACCCATGATGATCTAAACATCTTATGCTAGTAGTAAAATAAAAAATTCATCAAGTAAGATAGGATAAAGGGTAACAAAATGAGAAATAAATTATGGTTAAATTAATATGATGACTTCATGATATTGGCAGATAAGTGGTACTGGTAATTGAGATTGTGCAGAGAATTGATTCGATTAAATAACATGACTCATTATGTATGGAGTACTTTTAAGTACCTAATGATCATTTTATTGGTTAAATATGAAGTAAGTATCATAGTGAATAATATACTTTATGACTAAGTGGGAGGAATATTCTGTTGTTGTTAAAACCTTGTGCAAATGAGAGATTTAATCCAAAAACTCAAAGTTATTTGTATGATAACACTGTAGTATACACGATTAATTTTATTACTATTTTGATGACATTGTACGACAACCACATGACATGGGAAAATGAATGGCTAAATAAAAGCACTTGAATACTTTGACATAAAAAAAAATCACTGGTTGCAGACGTTGAACAGGTTTATGAAATTCATTATTCTCCTATTGATAAACTGAGTACGGTATCTTCAACTTAGATAAAGGTAATATAACTAAATGGAGGAATTTTCGGCATAACACAAACATGGTTAGAAACTTGTGGATGAAGTATATGTCGTACATGTGAGGCTATGGACATTGGTATGATGTACTAGTTGTACAGATGGTACTATGTACAAGAGGTACATGTGGTACTAATATGGATACATGTATTGCATAATAATATATGACACATATAGTTGTGTGCATGTAATACACACTATGTGAAGGTACGCATGAAGGCATTAGGTGACTGTATGGTATGGAAACCAACTTGGAGTGCATAGAAAAGAAGGAAGTTGAGAAGTGATTGAAGGATAAGTATCAATATTTTATTTCAGTTGTATGCATGTTATTGTCAGTTTGATATATGAAGATTATAATGGATGAGTGCAGATGATTCTATTCAGCAATAACACAAAGGCTTAGAAGAATCTAGGTGAAGAACATGCGTTTCTTCAAATCAATAAATGACAGCCAATATAATTCGTAGCTACTGAAATAGTAGTATTGTATATCAAATTATGATAGTAATTGTGGTAAACATAGTTGAGTTTTGTACATCCAAAATATTTCACAAGATTGACTGAAACCAATGTTATAGGTACAATGGAAGGAGAGGTGTTGGCATAACTCCTTTGCAACCTATATATTTCCATCAGGAAATCTGCATCAGATGGAAAGGCCATGGGAGAATGTAAATTCAAAAATAGCTACCTGTGAATGAGGAAATAATAATATAAGATGTAATAATACACCTAGGGTGGTGTAAATTTGAGGGGAGGAGTATGTCATAACAATCCCTCATGTGTAAAAATTTGTTAACCTAAAACGAGAAAAGATAGGTCTGATGTGTAACAAGAAAAGTAAATACTTTATGAAATAAGTAAAATATTTAATCACTTGGAAAAGCGAGACACCAAGAGAAGAGATTCTTACCAAATCCCATTGATGAATGGGAATGGATAATTCTTTCATGATGAATATTCTAGATTGAATTCTAGATAAGTTGGATGGATCGGACATAAATGTCCATTGAGAAAAACATAAAAGTTTTGTGGGAGAGAAAGGAATTTTTTTATGAGGAAAAGCCTCGTGGGAGAGAAAGGCAAGGTTCTCTAAGAAAATCCTAGACAATGTAGGAATTTACAGGGTAAGTTCCTCAGACAGAACACCAAAGGACACTTCTCACAAATAGATCACATATCAATACACCAGTATTCTTGACGTGGTTAAAACCTTCAGAGAGTGAAACCGTCCACGCCCTGAGCCAACGCAACCACTTCAGGAATTTTTTTAATAAAAGAATGAAAATTTACATAAGATTCTCTCATGAATGGTTACCCTACAAATGAGCCTCCATGCTCTTCAAATAAAGATCATGGACCAATCAGATGTTAAGAAATGGATCAAGTGTCGGTAATACTGAGGAGAGAGTGAATCATCAAGTTGTATGTTACAAAAGTACATAGTAAAGAAACACACTTTACCTAAGTCTACACTGGACCAAGTTATACTTAACTATTTCTGATGTGTTAGAATATCCTAACATCTCCCATTAAGAACAACCTGGGATAGGATTGAGATGTACAAATATGACACAATAGGAGAATGAAGGAGGCATTAGAGCCTGTCCCCCCTTAGTGACAACCTCCTAAACTCCAACCATAAATTGAAGTTTAGTAAACTTTTCCTCTGTGAGAGCCTTTGTAAAGATGTTTGTAACTTGATCATGTGTTGAATAATATTGCACTTCAAGAACATGGTCATGAATGAGATTTCTGATGTAGTGCACGTGCAGTTCAATGTGTTTGTTGTGGTGTTGTTGGACTGGATCTTTGCATAGTTGAGTATTGATTATCACACCAAAGTGTAGTCAGATGCTACTACTCAAAGACCAAACTCTGATAGGATCTGACAAAGCCACATCGCTTCCTTACTAGCTTATACAACACCACGATATTCTTCTTTTGGTGAAGAAAGAGAAATGGCACCTTGTTTCTTGCAAGCCCATGTAATAGGTCCTGAACCAAGAGTGAACACATAACTGCAGTAGACATCCAATATTTAGGTTCACTAGCCCAATTGGAATTAGTGAAACCAACCAATAGAGGAGATGCTTATAAAATATAATGAATCCCATACTAAATTGCATTAGACTCAGTATTTGCATATTGCCATCAGTGATCAAAATTTCTCTTTTCATATTCATTTTAGGTGTCCCACATAGAAATATTTTATCATTCGACTAGGTCATGCAAAAAAATTAGTCACTCATGGTAGTCCTAGTCCAAAAACATCACTCTTCCCTAAATGTCATTACTTTCCAGAATAGTTTCATATCTTGTTGACTATGCATCATCCATAAAGTTACTTTTATCATGGCATTTGTATCAATCATGAGGTTATTATGTCATCTTGAAATTCAGTCCTTCAAGGTCTCATTAGGTCTTTTAGGGTTTTTCAAGGTTTCATTAGGTCATTAGGTTTGTGAAGGCTCCAGCACATTATATAATACCAGCAAGTAAAGGGTGATCGAATAACATCCATTCACCATGTGAAGATGATTTTTAAAGGGAAATGCTTATTTCATTCTATAATTTTATGTATTTCAAATGTAATAATTTCACCATCCCAAGTTGTTATCTCAATGTTCCAAAGATGCCAAACCATCAGAATATCAATTTGTCAAAGGAAATAGTCAAGTGAAAGGATAAAGTTTAAAATGGTTAAGTGCATGCCAAAGGGAGTTGCCTTTTCCCAAGGGTGTCCAAATCATCATTTTCCACAAGTACTAAACCCTAAATTCCTCACCCATTGAGCTAGGGTTGGCTATGGAATCAAATAGGTCTAAGTATATGAGGCATAAGGGAGGTCATTTCAGAAAGTATGAGGATATTCCAACTCATAAACATCATGTCTCCATCATTTTTCAAGAAGTCATTTCAAGGGACAAATCATTTGCCACACATAGGGCCGATTTTTATTCAAACTATTCTTTATACAAAATAGGGATGAATTTGGAAAACGTGAGAACATTTTTTTCATAATAGGGCAAGGATGAAAAACCTCCTTCACTTTTTACACAGGTTTTAGGGTTTTAGAGAAATGTAAAAAATAAAATTGCTACAAGAGAGTTGCTTCACTTCTAGAGTTATCTTGAACAAATAAATTTGTCTCCTAGCTAGTGTCCAAATGACTTTCTTGATGAGTCAAATGATAACTAGACAAAAATAGCTTTCCAATGAGCTATCATGCACTCAATTGGGAGTTGACGAAGATGTCCAAAAGTTTCCTCCAAGAGAACACTTCATTTTTGTACCCTCATTATGCACTTTTCGATGAGTCTTGGGAGAATTTACTTTTTAGGGGATATAATTGATCATTTTTAGTATTTGATAGGTCCATTATCTAGCCAAAAGAGAGGCCTTTCAAAAGGCTATCATGGGCTCCATTTGGACTCCAGGAAAGCATCCAGCAGTAGCCAGTAAAAAGGAGCTATGCATAGATTAGGAGGCATTGTGCATAGAGGAGGGAGCATTGTGCATACAAATAGAGCACTACACATAGGGCCTATTTACCAGTTCATTTTTTCACGGTGCTACGCAAACAACCGAAATGTTTCACACCTGTAAAAGGAAGTGCACATAGGGCCGGTAAACACCAAGACCACCCTATCAACCATCTAAATTGCTCTTTCACTATCTAGAGCCTCTAAGCATGCAAGTACACTCCTTGAACCATCCTCTTGGCACTCATTTCATGATTTGGAAGTTTGTTTTCTATTTAAAATTTTAAACCCTAGTTTGTCTAAAAAGCCTCCCTACACCTATCCCCTATACCCTAATCCCAAGACAAAATCCTTAAGCCCCTACTTACTAAACAATCCCTACCAAAATATGCCCTCCTTCTCACTCTCACATCATACATATCTCATCCTACATCACACAAATTCCTCTCCCCTTCCCCTATCCCTATTCACTATAACTCCCACTTCTTGATTACCTTATCTAGGGTTTCTAAAGCTTAAAACTAAAAAACATGGATAAAGAGGATAAATATTATGAGGAGAAAGATAAAATCACTTAGGCTACCTTGAAAGAAAAGGACGCCAAAATTCGGAAGCTTGAGACCGATTTACAAGGGGCCAAATATATCATCTCCTTTTATGAGCAAGAGAACAAGTAGCTAGAGGTCAAGCGATAATTGATGCAAACCAAGTACATAAAGGCAAAGAGGGAGGCTACAACGACCAAGTTTCACCTTGATGACAATTATGGAGATTATGGAGAACCAGATGATTGATAAGGACAGAGAAACAAACCAAGAACAGGATTTGTAACATAAGATTCAAGAAAATGAAGACAAGGCTAAAACAAACACTCAAAGGAAAAAAAGGAGGGTGATAGGCATAATTTTCTTGCTGAAGCTTCCTTAGCTAACCAAGACACTTGATGGTGGTGGTATCCAACAAATTTTGAGTAATTATGAGCATGTTTTGAGAAATTTTTCATTTTTTGAAAATTTAGTAGTTTTTGACACTTGAATTTTGGCTCTATGTGCAGCACCATTGGCGTTGCGCTTTTCCTAGGAGCATCTAATGATGCAATGGTTAGAATATTTGGATTCAAAATGATGATTACATGCAACCTTTCCATTTTCTAAGCTTTTGGAGCAAAAATGGTCAACCAAAAGGTCCAAACACACCAAACAATGAGCTTTCTACCATCTTTTTGAGTCACATAAGCAGTCTCAGGAGAATTCCTTTTTGAGGGGTCAAATGAACTGAAAATGTAAAAATTCAAGATGTTATGGAAAGTATTCTTGAAGATATTTCTCACAAGATATTCTGTATCCAATCTGTACACCAGGAAGGCCTCCGAAATGGCCCTAAAAAAGTGTTGTGCATAGAGCTTGGGCACTATACATAAGACAATGTTCTGCTCAATTTGCCCTTTACTATGCCATGACTGTGATTTTTGGGTTTTCTCTCATATATGATGTTTTACTAATGTAAATGGTGACTAGGCATGTAAATAGGATGAATATTAGTTACCAGAGAGTAGATTCATTGGATAAAAAGTTTTCTTGAAGTCAAATGAATCAGTTTCCTCCCTTTTAGAGGCAAGTTGTTAAGGTTTCCTGCATTCCAATTTCTTGTTTAGATTTTGATGGATTAGCTCATCATGTTAGGGATTCGACCCCTCAGGATGGGAGGAGGTAGAATTAGGGTCTATATCTTCTTTTTATTTTTCGTTGTAAAGGGTTGGACTCAGTTAGATGCTTATGCTTTGATTAGACATCATTTTGTATCAGTTTTCAGCAAGAGATTGAATGAAAGTTGCAACTATTTCTTGTGGATCCATATGGTGTGATGCTTAATTCATTTTTTGCTATTGTGATCATATGTTAAGATCTTTTTTGTACTTCATCAATCATTTCATTACTTTAAGTGGATGCTTTCAAGTTGATGGGTAGAACCCATACTATTTATGCTCTATTTTAAGAGAATATTCACAGTTAATGCTTTATTTAGTTTAGGAAGAATCCATGTTGCTTACTTGCACTTTCTCGCTCCTCACCTATCTTAAATAACCTCATTGATCAAACCCTAGAGTGTTGAGCCTTGTTCCTACCTTTCCCCATCAGACACCCTACAATTTTGACCCAATTTCCTTTCCCTAACTATTTGTCTACTCCTTATCCAACAAAACCCTTCAAAACCAAATCAAACCTTGTGCTACTATACCTAGCCTAACATCATTTTCTTAATACATTCATCTTGGCTGAGATCCTTACGAAGAGAGCCCTCTCCTGGCTTAGTAGGGCTAGCTACTTGGCTAAGTGTTGTTTGTGGTTACCCTGACATGACCTTCCTTCAGCCTAAGGTTCAATCCAGGTGATAAAAAATTATACCTTGAACATAACGAAGTATTCCTTTAGCTTCTTTCCGATGAATTTCATGTGGATTTTGCATAAACTGAGAAATAAGGCCAACAAAAAAGGAAAGATCAGGATGAGTATGGGTCAGATATAGAAGTTTACCTATAAGTTTATGTTATAAGGTAGCATCAACTTCAGGGGAAGTACAAGTGACTGAAAGTTTTGCTCCATACTGAAAGGGAGAAGGAGCTAGCTTACAGTATTCCATGTGAAAATGGCATAGAAGGTCATAGGCATACTTGGATTGGGAAAGGGAAATACCTTCCATGCATTACAAGACTTCAAGACCAAGAAAATAATGTAAGTGTCCTAAGCCTGTCATTTCAAACTTCTGTTTAAGGCTGAACTTCACATGGTTTATAAGGTTGGGAACATTACCAAGAGGGATAAGATCATCAACATAAAGGACAAGAATGATAAGATACTTGCCCTCTTTCTTGGTGTAGATAGTATTATCAGAATGACACCTAGATAAGCCAGTTTCTAAAAGAAGGCTTTCCATTTTGGCATACCAGGCTCGAGGGGATTGCTTGAGACCATAAAGGGATTTCTTAAGCCGACATACAAGGCTGGAGTCTGTTTCTATAAGTCCAGTATGTTGTTCTGTATATATTTCTTTATGCAAGTCCCTATGCAAGAAGGCAAATTTAACATCCATCTGATGGACTTCCCATTTGAAAGAGGCAGCAAGGGAAATAACAAGGTGAATAGAGTTCATTTTGGCGACAGGGAAGAAGGTTTCAGTATAGCCAATGCCTTCAACTTGTGAAAAACCCTTAACAAAAGGATAAGCTTTATGTTTATCAACTTTTCCATCTAGTCCACACTTGGTTTTGGAAACCCATTTGCATCTAACAAGTTTTGTCCCTTTGGAAGAGGAACACGATCACATGTATCACAGGATATTCCAACACATAGGAAACAGTTAAGTATAACTTTGTCTAGTGTAAATAGGAAATAGTTAAGTATAAATGGATAAAAAATATCCATAAAAGTGGGATGCTGCTAATGGAAACCATATCATGATTGAGCGTATTAAAGACCCATTGCAGAGATCAACATGAGGGAATTGGCCCATCAAAAAAACTTGCAGCTCAGGGGTGAACTGTAAGAGTGAGTTCTAGGTTGAGTGGTAGTGCTCGGTTTCCAAAGTGACCTTATTTCCATATTTTGATCTTCTTCAAGTGCATGGGATGTACTGTATGTTTGTCTCTCTCTCCTTATATTTCAAATCTATCAGAATATGTGTAAATTTTTATGTGTTATCTTTATTTATGGGAATGATTGAATGCTTATGCATGTGGGCACTAATGAATGTAAAGTAAGTCAAAGTGTGTAGTTGATGGTGGGATCATAATATGTGATTATTAATATTGAATTAAGGAGATAGGTGACTAATGGTATCCATGTTCCTATGTAAAATGTAATGATAGTAAGACAACTTTGTATGATGAATAAATATGTTTTAAGTTTGCAGTTGTACAACCAGTGGTTACGATTATCTATGCTATGCATTATGCATTGTTGGGAAAATTTCATCCACTGCAGATCCTTTTTAGCTAACTTTTCATATTACATAATATATATATGTTAGTAATATGACCATGATGGAGCGAAATGCTAGCTACAATGTATTTATGACCATGGTTCCATTAAGGCTTCTATTGAATCCTCAGAGGAATGAAACTCAAATGCAAGATATTGGATGATCAGGATTGGTTCTTCCTCTATGTTGTGTTGTATGCATGGGTAGCATTTCATGCGTTAACCTTGTTATGAGGTTATTATATATGCATACAAGTGAAAGATATTGCATATAAATTTAATCCAAGTTAAATTTAATGAGGGAACATAAAATGTTGAATTTATTGTTGGCTCTAGGAAGTATCTACTAGTAGCATGGGATTTTTAGTACAGGTCAAAGAGGTATGTTACACTTGAGGATAAAGGCTATTATGTGATCTTATCAAAAGGAAATCCATTCCTTCGATAATAGCCATGGTTTAAGCAAAGAATATAGGGATTCAAGAGAATAATCTCTCTAAGCTGGAGGTAGAGGAGTGTGTTTCTTTGAGCACAAAATGAGAAAGGGTGTAGAGCTGAGACATTGGCGAGTTGTGGCATAGGTGATTGCACCACTTTCATCATGGGGCTTGGAAGATATTGCAGCAGATCTCTACGATTCTTCCCAAAGGTACACTTGACAAATTTGATGCGTGAAAGGGGTGTGCTTTGGGAGAATACATCAAGTCTTCCTTTCACTATAGAGACAATTGAGTAGAGGCTATTCTAATGTGATTTCATTCATATGTGTGTGGACCATTATCAAAAAAATCTACCAGAAAACACAAGTATTATGTATCATTTGTTGATGACTATTCTCATAAATTTTTGATATTTTTGATGCAAAAAAAGGATCAAACATTCACAAATTTTTGTGAGTTAAAAGAATTATGGACAAAGAGTCAGGAAAGAAGGTTAAAGCTCCATGGAGTGAGAATGTTGGTGAGTATGTGTCAAACAAGTTTAAAAACTTATGTGTAGTGGAAGGGATTAAACAAGAGTTGACAACACCCCATAACCCTCAGCAAAATGGGGTGGCTGAGAGGAAGAATAAAGGCATAGTAGGGGTAGCGATGGTGATGTTGCATGATCATGGCCTACCACTACACTTGTGGGTTAAGGCATGCAACACAATGATTTATGTTCAGAACCATAGTGCATGTCAGATACTTGAGATGAAGACACCAAAGGAGACTTATTTCAATAAATGGCCAGATATTGGTAACTTCAGGATTTTTGGGTCATCAGTATATTTCCATGTGACCAAGGATGCACAAAAGAAGCTTGAGCTAACAACAAAGTTGGGGATATTTATGGGGTACACTAGTACAACTCACAACCATTGGGTGCACTTGCTCACGAACAGGATTGCAGTGGTTCACAAGGATGTTAGATTCAATGATGAGAAGGCCATTTGTGTTTTCCTTTAGAGGGATCTTGAGCTACTTGTGGACAGGGAAAATTTTAAGAACACCCCCTAAATTTATAAGTATAATAAATGGGCGAATCTTCATGGTATATAGGAAAAATGGAAGGCGATTTTATCAATAATATAATATGTATAGATAATTTTTTGGCGAATCTCTCACTAGTCATGGCGAATATTTTACTCAATTATAAAATCTTGTAAGATCTTGGTATTACCCTGGGTTATCATAAACCTGGAACTTAAAAATTACTATATTAGTAATTTTTAAAAATTAATAAAATTAATAGTTGATTTTTATTTTATTTTTTATTTTAACCAAGCTAAAATGTTTAACATACATTAAATTACAACATCCATTTTTACTCTTGATCCACGAAGCCCCGAGAGGGATCAAATATTTTTTCACTCTATGCTAGTTTGCATATCACAATATTTGATACCTCTCAGGGGTTAGTAGATCAAGAGTAAAGATGGATCGATGCTGGTTTAATTCCCCCATTTAAATAGGCTACATTCCAGGTGAATACCATGAGTCAATACCATGTGCCATTTTGGTGAATACCATGGGTCAATACCATGTGCCAGTTTTATTTTTATTAATACTAATATTAGTGTTAATAATGTTTTTTTGCATGGCATTACTAATAATCTAGCCCATGGTATTTGTCCCATAGTATTCTGCCCATAGGTTTCACCTAAATATAACGCATTTTTGAGTGTTCATAAATATAAGGTGACTTATGGAGTAAATATAAAAAATGTTTTATTTGTTTACCATACCTCTCGTTTATTTATATTTTTATTAATTTACCTTACCTCTTTTACAAATATGGTATTTGGCCCATAGGATTCACTTAAATAAAACCTCTTTCTTGAGCCTTCATAAATAGAACAATGGTTATGGACTAAATATAAAAAGAGGTTTTATTTATTACCATTGGTCTAGTTTATTTATATTTTTATTTATTTACCATACCTTTTGAGTAAGTATAAAAAGACGTTTTATTTATTTACCATTACCTCCACTTTATTTATATTTTCATTTGTTTACACCCTTGCATGTATATAAGGTGGACTTATGGAGTAAATATAAAAAATGTTTTATTTATTTACCATACCTCTCATTTATTTATATTTTTATTAATTTACCATACCTCTTTTATAAATATGGTATTTGCCCCATAGGATTCACTTAAATAAAACCTATTCTTGAAAATGGGCGAATGGATTCACTTTAATAAAACCTATTCTTGAAAATGGGTGAATGGAAGGTTGTAACTCCTAATTTCAAGGGCTAAATTTACCTTTTTTACCCTCTCCCTTAAAATAAGGTGGGCTATTTGAGGTGATTCGTAAAAATGTACTACGATACAAAATATTCGCCCACTAAAAATTTAAAACCCCTTAAATTCGCCAAAGGGCGAACATTCGCCCCTAAAATTATCTATGCCATGAAAACATAAATTTCTCTAGCTTGACCTAATTTCTGACCTATAAATAGAAAATACTGAACAGTAACCTTTGAACAGAAAAGCATACAAAAATATCTATTGTAAAAGAATAAGAAATGATCTAGGTAAATGAATCTGAAGCAATACATCAATCTTTCCAAATCAAGCCATCACACTAGAAATTGCATGGAAGAGAAAAACTGTGTTTTTGGTGGCAGCAGTAGTGCCTTGACCTCAAATCATAGTCCCAGAAGGAGAGAAAGGAGATTAGGGCCTATTGTTGGCCTTTTGAATCTTATTCTGTCATTGCATTAAGCTACTTGAGCAACTGAAATAAAAACAACTATGTAAGACATCAAAAGAAACCTAATCTAAACAAAGTAAAATGAATCTATGTAACAAAAAATATCATATGAACTTAAGCAAAAACATATAAGTACAAAGCAAGAAGTGTTGGGCAGCTTGGGTTAGGCCCTAACCCAAGAGATTTAGCCCTCTGAAAGAGATCAGTGCTAGCTCAAAAACTGTTTCATCTTCATTATAAAAAATAATAGTCACATTATTGAACTGTTCTAAAAAAGAAGCTCGAAAGTAAGTTGAACAAGTGTTGCATAAAAGTGTGAAAATTCTACTAATGATTGGCTAAAACCCAACTAACCTATTGAGGCTCTAAGCCCCCCTATTTGTAAGAATGGAGTCCTCCAATAGTCCTCCTAAAATCAAAGAGCTTGGCTTATGGAACTAGAGATAGACAATAGTTCTTCTTGACTTTCTCGGCTGCCCCCTTGGGTGCATCAATGT